>JANSTT010007558.1:0-27186 GCA_026745375.1 Platyura marginata
AAAGTTAAAAATATGTCCATGCGACATCTGCTGAAGAACACAAGAACCAGCAAAAATCAGTCTTACGATACACCATTGTCGGGTCTTACGATACGCCATCAAAATAGTTGGTGTTACGTTAACACGTAAAACAGCAACAACTATGACCAACATTGGTCTACGATTCCCACAAAAACGCACCTATTATGGTCCAATCATTAACAACATGTGCTCAAACGAAACTATTTGCTAGCTTAGTCTGAATACTGAACCACTACTACTATTATTGAAATGGACGGGAAGCGGATGCAAATCTAAGGGTGTACTGTACACTCTTTTAACCACTTCCACAGAACTTTAGAAATCAGAAGTACGTAAATGTAGAACTTTTCGGTATAAATTAGAACATCCGATTTTTCTTTAATCAAAACGTTTATTTATTAATTATTTAATCATTAATTCTATAGAGCAGCTATATTTTTCTATTAAAGTTTACTATAAAAGCTTCTGATGATTCTTTTACATTTTATGTCGGTATAGAAATAACAAAACTAAACTAGTTAAGAAAACTTAAATATGAATTGTAAGCATTCCTTATATCGAATGAACATAAGCAAGACCTTAATTTGACATAATATTGAATCTAAAATTCACGTACCAGATAAATAACCGTTTTTAAATTGAATCTAATACCGACACCATGTTAACAAAGCTTTTGAAGGGGTGGCGGGGAGATATTCACGTTGCCAAAATACAAGATGACAATGCATTTTACTTTTGTTAGAAGATTCGTGTAAGAAAATGAAGCGTTCCTTTTGTGTTTATTTAAAAAATTTTGCAGAGCCAAAATTGAATTGTGTTAGGTACTATCGAAACTTGGTTTAGTAGTACTACACTACCAATCTATAGATGATGTGGAGTTTATTTTAGTTATATATGTAGGTACGGGAAAGAATGACAAAAAAAAATAAAATAAAAAAAAAGCTCAAATTTCAAGTGTCACATGCAATTTATTTCTAGTATATGTATCTAAAATTCGAGTACTCGTGAGTACTTAAGTATATGCTGGTGGTTGTATACTTGGATAGTGTACCTTGTACATACATATAATAATAATAATAATAATAAAAAAAAATGCTTTGTTGTTAGTAGAAAGATATTTATGTTGAGAAAAGACGAACAGCAATTTTGTAATTTAATTTCATATTCTTTTGAAGTTTCTAATCCCACTCACATATAAGCTCACATGTCTACAACTTTCATGATTTCATGATAATATAATGTATTCGTGTTCTGTTATTTATTCTTCAGTTCACGAAATATTAAATAATTGTTGTTCATCCTAAAGTAAGCGACTGTCTAATTGAATAAATTTTCTTAAACGTTGCTCGAGTGTAATAATTAATTTTGCAATTATTGCCATAACTGATGTTCTTAAAGAACACTCCCTTTACCTTTATTCTGTGCATATACTTTCTATTAAGTTTTCAGTTAATTAGCTTTAAGTAAAACATCAGCTTATAAAGTTTAAACTTTTCAAAACAAAGCGTTTATGTTAAAGCGTTTTAAATACCCGGCAATGTAGTATGTATTCATTGTATTTTAACAATATAGATTAAAATTGAAAAATAAAATAGTTTTAAGTTTTTCTATATTAAAATTTTTGTTTTTCTCATTATCTTTTTTTTTCTTCTTCATTATAAAAATATGAAAATGTTCTTAACAAAATTTTCTTTAAGTTGAATATGAAATTTTAAGCTTTTCTAAATTTAATTGAAATTTCATCATAATGTAATTAACATTTTTTATGGTTCTAGATTTAGTAGGTGTAGGCCATAGGTTAGTCTTTTTAATAAATTTTTGAAAATTAATTTTTCAATAAAAGTCTCCAGAACAATTAAATAAATAAAAAAATAACTGAATATGATTCTGATCAAGCGATTATTTTTTCAATATTATTAACCACCTCTGTACACAATAATAATGGGCGGTTCGGTCTGAAGTCATTATTTTACAAATTAACTAATTAACTAAATTATGATCATTCATTTTACTAATTATGATGGAAAAGTGCATTAGTCGATTCGTGGTTAAAATTACCGTACCGTAGTACAAATCTTGTTCTCGACAAACATTTTAGTATCTACTATGCAACAGTACTATGGGAAATAATTCAGGGAGACCAAAAAAAAAATATATGTCAAATTAACATTCTCGCTAAAATACATCAATGCTAAATAAGAATTCAGTCTATAAGAGTTTCGCGA
The DNA here is from genome assembly GCA_026745375.1 of Platyura marginata. Taxonomy (NCBI): domain Eukaryota; kingdom Metazoa; phylum Arthropoda; class Insecta; order Diptera; family Keroplatidae; genus Platyura; species Platyura marginata. Next base: position 2,247 of record JANSTT010007558.1, read on the forward strand.
ATTCTTAAGACACTTAAAAAAAAATAAACTCATCTCAATCAATCTTTCTTCGGGCACGTACTTTTTACGATTGTTCCGTTATATGTCAAATAACAATAAGATTTAAAATTTCAGTTTAGATAAATTTTATCGCTTTATAAGGGTTTATTTGATTAACAAAGTTTTAAAGTTTAGTTCACACGAAAAAGATTACTGTTTAAGGTGTGTGCTGTGTGCATAATCTCAGATTTATTTCTTTTCTTGCAATATCGAAAAAGAATTAATTCCGTCTTATTCTACATCTACTTAACTTATTTTTAATCTCTACAGAAAACTTTTAATTTATTCATAGTAGGAATATATACAGTGCCGTTGATGAATTTACTTCAATATTATTTTCCTAAAAGCTCAATTAGTTTAAATCAGAATAAAACTGCATACAAATTGTACAAAATGTTTTATAAAGAATTGAATGTAAGTTTTAATGGGTAGTGTTTTGCAAAATTCCATTCTTTTTACATTGAATAAATAATGAAAAAGCTTTCGGCTGATTAGTTTTAACTATGGATCTAACAAAGCTTAAAAACTAATTACAACGTAACAAATAGTATCCATTAAACTTTCTCAAAAAGTTTGTATCAATTCGTATGGCTGGAGCTTTGTTATTGTCGATGTTTTTCTGCATACCTAGTTAGTTGATAAAGCAGAAAAATAGTTTACGAAAAACAAAGTTAATATAATATTAACAATAAAAACTTTACCGCTCTTTAGGTTACATGTTATCCGATATTCATTGATATGATAGTTTGTAGGATAGTACGAAAATGTTCTTGAACTTAATATTTTTTTTTTGTTTTGCTTCCACACACTAAATAAATAAGTAAAATATAGAAGGCAAATATATCGCTCGACTTTATACATAATATACGATAACTCAAAAAAGTGTTGAGCTAGAGACATGACCACTAGGGTGGATTATTTTTGTATGGAGATTTTTGGATTTGAGATTTGCCAAAGTCCTGGGAGCGGAAAACTTGTATTATAGCCTAAAAATCTTAAGTTTAAAATTTTGTGCAAAAAAAAATTATATTTGATGGTCCTGCGACCCGTTCAAAGGTCAAAATTTGGTATTCAAAGAAATACTTATTTTGCAGATTTTGAAAATATTTTAATAGTAATGTTAGCATATATTAAAGCTAGAGAAAACTATATTCAAGGAAATAGAAAATTGTCATACATCAAATTCAGCTAAAATTATTTTTTGAAGAGTTATAGGTCAAAAACTAAAAAAACTACCAAATTTTGACCTTTGAACGGGTCGCGGGACCATCAAATATAATTTTTTTTACACAAAATTTTAAACTTAAGATTTTTAGGCAATAACACAAGTTTTCCGCTCCCAGGGCTTTGGCAAATATCAGTTTTTAAAAAGCGATCCACCTATAATGACCACATGACCTCACGTATTGTTTGGTATTGTAAATGGGGAAAATCACCGTCCTTTCGACATGCATACAATTTTTTTTTTCTTTTCTTCCACTGACAAGATTTCGAAAAAAAATTATTAATACAAATTGACAATTTTTGTCTCCTTGGTAATCTTTATAGTAGGTACCTCCCATAAAAATTACTATAAGATTTTCTGACATTTCCTATATGTATGTGTGGAAAAACAACGATCCTTGGCACCCTTTTCTACGTTTAGCTTGTAGTATAGTATAGCCAATAGAGGCATGTATAACAGGTGTAAAAGTTGATACCCAGGTATAGTGACGGCAGTTTCATATTCATGACTTTATTGCCACTTCTATGGTTCTTTCATATCAACACTTGAAGTTTATGCATTTTTCATCAAGTAGTGCTCACAAAACAGTAAAAACCCATATTCCGGAATATCTCTTGTAGCGCAGTACCTTTTGTTCTATGAATTTTTTTTTTTTTCTTTTTCTTCCCCGTTTTAGCATTGTATATCCGGAAATGCTCTTAAGAATATAATGTAAGAACATAGAGAATGTGATTTTCTATTGAATGACTTTCTTATTGAGTATATTTGTAGATAAAAGACTGTTCTTTGAATATTTGTCAACTGCAAATTGGTTAAGTTTTTCAATTTTTTTTTTTTTTCTTTTTTTATTTTCGAAAATGGTACACTAATCTGGAATAAGAATATTTCTATAAGAAAATTTCGAGCGCAATGAATTTCTCACTATATACATACAGAGCAAACCTTTCAAAATCAGACATATGCAATAAAATGTTGAAAATACTGCAATCTACAATTTAGCTTTTTTCCATTCCAATTAAAATAAGAATAATTAGTAATATGAATACAGAGTGACAGTAAATTAATTGCTTTTATATTGAAAACATCAAAGACAATTTTTATTACGACTCTGATGATGAACCAATTAGTAGGAGCTTTTAGTTATTTATTTCATTAGGATTTGAAGCATTTACGGAATTAATATTTAGTAACTATGTACCTTATGTATGTATGTTGACAATTTTGAATTAAAATTAATTAACAACTATAATCGTATAATGATGTCATATTCAAAACTACTCTATTTTGTTACATAATTGACATTTACCTATAGTATATTAGGTAAAATGAAAAATAAAAACTTGTTAAAAATTAATCTGATTATATCAATATTTACACAGAAGCGAACAGCTAAGGTATAATAAAAAAGAAAAAAAAAATCAAATCAAGTAGTTTTATATCAATGAATTATTTGGATTATAGTGATTTAGTAAATTAGATTTTTATCAATAAAATGTTTTGAGATTACATATTTTGAAACTATGTTAGATAATATTTACCATTTTACAGTTAAATGTAGGTAATGTTGATAATAAAAGTATGAAAATATTTTATTTTGGTATGCTTCGGATGATTGTAGTGAAACTACAAATTTTTGCTGAATTTTTGCTAAACAACTAAAAATATAAAAATTTTATACGACTTTTATAACTTTACGACAATTAAAAGATTATTTTTATTTTAAAATTTTTTTATAAATTCAAAAATCAAAGCTTAGACAAATGCTAGATAGACTTGGGGAGGCGATAGCAGTTATAATACCTAGTATCTTCTGTTTTTGGAGCAAATCGAACAAGGTATAGAAGAGGAAAATAAGATAAAATGACACTATATACTGAATTTTGATATTAATCATTCATTTGCTTAAAAAATTCAGAACCCTACCGTTATGGCTCTATAATCAAGTTTATATAATTTTAAGGTATTTTAATCATGTCTTTTTAATTTACTCAATATTTTGTTGTTGTTGTAAAGAAAAAAATGAATAAGGACCAAGTCGTAGAGAATAAAAAATGCAACATTTTTTTAGTAGGACAAAATGTTCTTAATGCAATTCTTACTACAATCACTTTTATAGTATTTTTGTTTTTTTTTTCATGTATTTTTAATCTTACGATATCTCATACGAGTTTATTATATATAGGCTGTTGAACTGACTATACTTTTACTTCCTACTGTTTTGGTTTAGTTTACGATTGTGTTTTCTCCACATTTTAAAATTCACACGCTCGTAAACACGATAACTCAAAAACGCGTTGAGAAAATTTACCGAAAATTTAAATTTTGGTCACGAGAACACTGGTTTTAAAAATAGACAAAATCCGCACAGCCCCTTCCATTTTTTTTTTTGTAAAAATTCTGTTCTCGTGTTTTTTTCTCACTAAATAAAAAAAAATTTAAAAAATAAGTTTTCAGTTTTTGTGTTACATAATTGCGGATAACTATTTTTTCAAAAAAAAAAATACAAAAAAACATTTGAAAGTTTGGTAGTCATCTTTGGCAGCCTTTTTTACTGAGTTTTACTAGGTATAGCATAAAATTTTGTTATAATCTTTACATTTCAAATTAATATAAAGTGATTGATAATTAATCGCTGTACTTAAGAGAGACTTAAGTACGATAGCGTGTTTACACGCACTGCACTAAATAAAAAAAAAAAACACAACGTGAGTTATTGTTTGGGTCGATCGAATCTAATCTTCAATTTGATTGAATTTAATGACTATAGCACTTTGCATAGCAAATATGTCTGTAGTAAATCAATCATTATCTCTATTGTAGAAAATATTTTTTCATATTTTATTGGATTAATGTGTGATCTGGTTGACATTTTTTTATTTATTTTACCTCTTATCAAATGAGTACCGCCTGAATGAATAGATTGTAACCAATTAATATTAATGTCTTTCCTTTAAATATTAATTAATGATAAAGTGTATTTCCTGTTATGCATATAAGTATATTATGTATGTATGTCTTGTTTGGAAACATATCAATTGTTACATGAAACAGATAAAATGTTTTATTTTAATTAGTATTTTAGTTTCAATTTCTTAGTTAAGGAAAATTTGAGTAGGACCGCCACAAATCTTTGTATATAGTTCGAACACCAACTTTCACAAATGACTATTAAATTTAATCAGACAAATAACTCTCTATAGTCAGTTTAGGTATGAAATAAAAGTAGCAGCTACCAGCAGATCAAATTCCTTTTCTATTAAGCACTTTATTATTTTAAGAATTTGTGATAAATTATATTAGGTACAAGTATATAGTAGGTACATCATCTGTAAAAAATTGCTCAATTTCGAAATAAATTTTCATCGTAATTGGTCTATGCTAAAGTAAAGTACTCCATAATACATAATTAATAGCATATATATATATATATACATTATATATAGATCTCTGTACATACATACACATAACTACCTTATATATACACATATATATGTATATATATGCATATAGATTTAATGGGAAAAAAGCATGAAACTGAAAATTCCATAAATGAAATTATTTGCATATTATCCTTACGATGTAAGGAAGAATGCTTTTGTTGAAAAGTTTTAAGTGGTTTTTGTGCATAGAGGTTCATAAATAATTTCTTGCATATTCCACTTAATTATTATTATATATATATATATATAATATCTACATTTACAGGGTGTCTCTGCGACAAAAGTTAAGAATGTTGAGTTGAGAAAAAGTCGACGATTTTTTCATAATTAAAAGATTGAAAAATATCGTCAAAATTGTACACAAATCCTGAACGTGTAAACCGTACAATGATGGTGATTTTCTACGAAATTGTCACAACATATAATTTGTTTGACATATTTCCACTAGAATAAACAATAATTTTTAATCACCGATAAGTAAGTAAAGACCCCATCCCCTCTCCCATTTCAAAAATTATCCGATTCGATTTTGTGCTGAAAAAAATACTATCGACTCTCAATGTTTTTTTCTCTCGATAATTCGTACACCCTGTGAAAAATGATAAAAGAAAAACTTAATGGAATTGTCTCTAATTGACTTAATTAATTATTTTACCCCGATGCTGCTGTTACCGAAAATTTTTCTACATAGATTATCTCTAAATGAAGTGAAAATATATTCAATCTGGATGTCGTAACTTTTATATACTTTGTGTTGAAAATACACTTTTTATGTGAAAAGTTCAATTAAAATGAGGTAGAATAATTATTTTAGGAATAATGTGAATGATTTGGTTTCTAATAAAAATAATTTATTATCCATATGGTTTTGGTGGAGGGGGGGCGGGTGTATGTTTTAATTTATTTTAAATATTTTATTAGATAATTGAAGTATTGTAAAATGGGGTCACATAAGAAAGATAAATACTAAAGTTTAAAGCATATTATAGTGTACATAATATATTATTTCAGTGACGATTTAAAAATGATTTTTTTTACCTATAATTTTATTTTTAAAACCAGGGAAGTAGCGAAATTGTTGTTTTCTTTATATTTCCTATATAAATTTATAATACATAAGTACAGGTTGCGGTTTTTAACGTTTTTCTCATTATTTTGTAAGAAAATCAATCAAACTTGTATAAGCTTGGAAATAAATTTAAAAAATTCAAAAATAAAAAAAATGTCTTAATTAATTTTTTTTTAATTTATTTACTTCTTAAAATGGCGGTAAACTGTAATATAATAAGAAATTTAATATCAATAAAGTTGATTTTTTTTTTCAATACAAAGAAAATTTTGAATAAATTAATTTTTATTTACACTGCCACCATATAACCACCATATATAAGCAATATTTTGCCACTTCAATCGAACTACTTGTCATCATAAGAAAAAATGATGAAAATGGTCGAAAACTATAGAAACATAGAATCAAAATAGAAGAAATCATATATCAACACATAAAAAAACTTCAAATTTTTAAAAACGGAATCAAAAACTTATTTTTTTAAGTATTTAGGCATGTCAAATGGAAATACACAACACAAACACAATATTAATTATTTTATAGATAGAAATGTTGATTTCTTACCATTATTGGATATTATTTTCGATTTTTAAAATGCACTCCAGACAAAATATTATATTACAAAAAACCTCTATCCATACATATAACACTGCGTTAAATGCCAGATGAAAGTTACACACTATTTAAAAAGCCTAACATAATATACGAGTTCTTCTTCTCGATAGATAAATATTTTAATTTGCCGCCAAATGATGAATATATTAAAATACCGTAGTAATATTAATCAAAAAAAAACCTCAACTTTTTTTATAAAATGCGCGCTTAACAAGCAATTGAACAAGAAAAAAAATGAATACTAAATGACCAATATTATTTACCTACAGGTTAACCAAACAATTTTTTTCTTTTTTTGCAATTAATTTTTTTTTTTATTCGTTACGCAGCAACATGTATTATAGTCTTCCACCAAAATGCCGTTTATTATTTTAGAGAAAGTAAGATTATAATTATTATGAATGTCCGCTTGTTTTGTGTATCAATAAGACAGGTTTTTGATGTTGACTGAATTTTATAGTTCTTTATGATTTCAAAAAGTTATGTCTCTCTATAATTAAACAGACGTTCCAATATCAATATTGTTTAAGGTAACTTTAAGTGAAAATATCGTACATCAACTAATGTCGATTTTGTTGATATTTAACAAATAACAGCAAAACCGAACGGAACCGAACCAAACTAAACCCAAACGAATTGAAATTGAACTGAATGGAAAGCGGAACCGGATAAAAATGAAACTGAACAAAACCGAATCGCACTATACAAAAACGAACCGAATTTAAAGTAACGGAAAAGAATAGAAGTGGAATTGAATAGAAGATAATGTAAACTAAAGAGTAGCTGAACAGACCGAATGGAAACAAAACGTAATTGCCTATCTTAAAATCATTTCCATTAAATGTAGCTTCTCAAACTGAACCGAATGTTAGAAAATTAAAAGTGGAGTAGGTCGATTGAATTTCGACTTTTGACACATTGAATTCATTTTAATGTACAAAATTTAAATATAAGTCATGTTTGCAATAAAAAAAATAAAATCGTTTTTCGTACATGTGCAGCAGCGTGTACACATTGGAATGCAATTGCCGGACGACTAAAATAAAATACTTAATCAATCATCTGACAAATATGATTATTCGTGTGTGATCATAAATATTTGATGATAATTATTCAGATATATACAAAGTGTAATAATTATTTGTATATTTACATAAATACATTTTATATACCTACATATACGTAGATAATGTAGGTTGGTACGTTAAAACTGAATAATAATGAGCAAATAAATCACAAAATACTAAATAAATAAAACACAACACTATACTTACATCAATAATCTTAGTCATATTAATACAGAAAAAAAACAACTTCTTCTCGATTAATATTTCAAAAAAAATTCCGAACTCGTTAATGTGGTGTGCAGGAAAACTTTATTGTAAAGTTCCATTAATTAAATACAAAAATGGAATGAAAAATCTCGGATATGTATTCGTTTCTGTAATTCAGTAATATAATTTCACACACGAAAATAAACACCAACTTTTTATATGGATAAAGCTTCGTTTCTATTGTTTCACCTATATATTTCGTGTCAACAACGTGATAACAACTAATGTGTCGAAACAAAAATGCAAAATTGTTTATGGTTTTTAATGAAAATTATGTAGGAATTTTCGTTATCACCCCACTTGAGTATCTTTTATCTTATGATGTCAATATCAGATATATTTATTAGTTCATTGACTACAATCGGTTTACCTTTTCGTTTCGTCATATTTGTAACGAAAAAAGATGAGTTTGTAACACTAAATAGATAATCCATCTACTTTTCTGGAATTAGTATGGATTTATTCATTTTTCTGTGTATTGTTCGCCAACTGGAAAAGTGTTGTAATTAAAAAGGAAAAAAAAATAATCCATAATTTCCTTTCATCATCATAATGCCGTTTTTATGGTTTCTCGTATAGGAAAATAGCCTAAATCAGATTATTACATTTTCATATTTTTACGTAACATATCATTCTAGGTATTCTTATGAAAAAGAATCCACTAATTTAAAAGGAGAAACCGAATCACCCGTCTCTTTAATTTTAATTTTAATCAACTTTTGAACTACATTTTTTATTTCTGCTGTTTTTAAATGGAATGTTCGCAAACTGTGTAATTTATAGTGAAAATGTTTCCGTAATAATTGATTTACCATCACTATTATGTGATAACATTTTTTTTTTAATAGTGATGACGCATTCGGTAAATTTTCCCCAAAAATATATTAAATTAGAAGTCGTAAATTATTAGTTCGAGTAATTAAATGTACAATCGGGTACAGATTACATAATTATTACAGTTAGCCATAACACACTTAGTAAAATATAAAAGCACAACAATCTTATTTAGTCTCCTGTAATTTCTGCTGTTGAAAATAACGATTTTGTCCCCCCCTTTTTCTATAGGTATTTTTTTTTTGGTTTTTTTTTCTGGAATCATTATTGTATTTATTTCTTCTAAACATAATTAACGAAAGGGGATACCTATTTGATACGAATACAAATAATATTACAAATTGAATTCTAAAATGAAAGTTGGTTTTCTTTGAATAACATTAAAACTAAGGCAAATAAGTTTTTGATCAGCCTCCTGGGCTTATAAACGGTAATTGCTTAATTAGGGGAAGTTTCTATTTTCCTTTTAAATGTAACATGAAACATTCTTTCTATTTTGTAAGGGAAAAACATATATATATATTTAAATGATCTTAATTTATTTCATTAATTAAGACGTTAATGAGCAGGAAAATTAATCCCTAAAAAATTTCCATTTCCTTTTAAATTACTTTCAAAATAAAAATGTCACACCTACAATGTTTTTCGTAAAAATTAGTTAGATCAGTATTATAAAGTCAAAGAATTTATTTAATTACTTTTAACAATAAATGGTAAAGTTTTCCAAAATTATAATTAGTTATAACTAGGCATGGCATAAAAGCATTATAATTGGCTAATTACGAAAAAGACTTGAGACGATACCTCTGGTTTCTATTGATTTACGCACGGGTCTTGGTCATCACTTTGACCATAATAATTATGGTTAAACATGGCCTAATGAATCGTGTGTAAATCAACTAAAAATTGGTGTTCCACAAAGTTCGATTCATAGACACTTACTGGTTTCCAATCTAATTAATGACTTTGCTAGTGTACGTTGTACAATCCAATGATCCATAATCGAAATTAAATATAATTTGATAATAACAATACTTTACAGTGTGCAATATCATTAAAAATACATAATGCGAATATAACGACACAAAATATCAAAACCAATTAATTGTTTTTAAGTTTCTTTTAGCCTTCCATAGCATGTTTATTTGCTATAAAATTTATTCACTAACATTGAATAAAGTTTGCTTTAGAAGTGTCTACAGCTTAACTTAATGTTTTTACATTAACATGTAATAAAATAAGCTTTAATTTTCTCTTTAAGAGTTATAGAGTATAACAATATATAGGAAAAACATTATTTCACTATCTTAGGGGTTCTTTATACATTATATACCTACATTATATTATATTACTTATTAGAAGCTAAAATTTTTTATGGGCTATATAATGTGTAACAAAAAAATCCATAGAAACACTGGGGGTATTAAAATAATTACACTTTGACTATTACCTTTTTCAATAAAAAAAAAGTTATATCGATTCGATAATTAACATCTTGACTTTAATAGGTAATTAAAGTTAACTTAAATAATTCGGAAAATGCGAACATGCATAAATAAAATAGGACGTGATAAGTAAATTTCTCCTTAGTTCACTATCTTTTTTTAATCTGGGACATTCAGTTATGTTAGCTAAATATGTGGATAAGAAATTCTTATTTTTAAAAGTATAGCTTAATTTTTTCCATTTGCAAAAAATCGAAAATAGAGAAAAATCAGACGTTATTTTCGTTTTTGAGCACTAATTTTCACTAATGACCAATATTTTGAGAAGAAGAAACATTAATCGTAAACCATTGTTCGGAGAACTCTTTTCTCCCACGTGGGTATTTCGAATATCTATTAGAAAAGAAATTATTACTCGAACGTCCATCATCGGTAGATAGATGTTTGACCTCAAAACTACTCACAAATGAAAGCTGAGGCTTGTACGAATCTAACGATATATAGATGTTAGGTCTATCTGATCGTTAATTATTTATTTATGAAGGTGAAAGCTCCAATGTTCACAATTTTATGGCGTGTTTGGAATTTAAAATTTCGTCAAAATTTAGAGGAGTATTTTTCATCGACCGAGTACATAATTTACCTTCCAGGTGATACAAATTAAAAAGTTTTCAAGGTATTTTGAATCTGCAGTCCGCAATATGTCGTCTGTAAAATTTCGAAAAATTCATTAATTTTTCTCAATTAAGCTCGAAGAAGTAATAAAACTGGCAATGACTTACATTCTAAAAAATCGAAATTAAAAAAAAAAAGAAAAATTCAAAGCTGTTGTTGTAAATCTAATTCTTTCCAGCACTTCGAATTTTAATGCCATCAATTCATTAATCATCATAATATTTTATATTTGTCTTCATCATTCACTCATATTAATTGATACCGTACCGCAAGTATTATGTTCTGGTTCAATGTTTTCAGCTCCAGCATTCGGAAATCGACAGTATAAACATAATTGTATCTAGATCATCTAGATCCAAAAATATTTTACAAGTACCTGGTAGTTCTACCCACCTGTAATGTATATTTGTCCTCAAATCAATTGAAAACGCTTAGATTACTAATTTTAAAATAAAATCTATGAAATTCGGAAAAAAAATTTTTTGTTCAGATTTTCCCAATTTCCTCTTATAAATCCCTTAGATTTTCAATTTAAGTTCCTTAAAAAAAATCGTATCTCCTAATCCTAAACTACTTTGGAGAACTGTTTTTTTTCCAGTTATCTGCTACGAATTTCTAATAGAAAATAAATATTTCGTCGACTAGCCACCGTTAGGGTGGAACATTTTTAAAAATAGAAGGATTGTAATCACACATTTAAAAATTACATTAATCAAATCCGAACAAAAATTGTATGCGGTTGTGGTTTTATTTATTGTACTGATGAAATGGAAATGCTTTTAGGTTATATTAATTAAGAAAAGTGGTGTGGAAATAGCTAATTACACACATAAATTTTTTTGTTAAACAAATTACAAATTACCTATTTTTTTTTTATTTTTTTTTTAAAAAAGTTATTATTAATTTTATTTGCAAAAAGCAACTTAAATTTAATAGAAAGAGCGTATAGTACATACATAACGCCACCGCATTATGCTCCATAAAACCGAAAAAGTTTTTCCACAATTTTTCTGATGTTGGTTGGGTTATGCATGTACTACCGGAGAGAGTATAGTAGGTACATATACATACATACATATATATGTGAATAAAAGTGTTTTTAATGACCCGTAAATTCATACCAAAAAAAAATATGATTTTTATGCTTGCCTCATATATGCTAACATGTAATAATTCTGAATAATGTGCTGAAAAAGTTATAAATACCCTCAAAAAGTTAAATGGTTTGGATTTAACAAATTTGATTTTTATTACAAATGGGTGGCCACTGCTATTTAAATTATAAATTGAGTGCATTTGTTGAAGCATATTTAGTCGTTTCGTTATGTTAATTTGTTGACTTTATTTTCATGGAATTTATAATGAATTGCGTGGAAAGTGGATTTTTTGGGAACCCCCCTTAAATTTAATAGAAAATGGAATCGCATTTTTCATGTTGTTGAAGAATTGGAGTGGTCCTTTTTTTTTTTTTTTTTTTTTTTTACTTGAACATAAAATAATTTACTCGTCGCACGAAAATCAATAAATTTTCTTCAGGTAAAATCAGATTGGTTTGTTTAGCAATTAGTCGATGTGCGTGTAAAATGGTAACTTTGAAATAGTAAAGGTTACGGTATTTTAACTGCTATTTTCTTAATATTTATTGCCTTTGCTGTATACCGACTTTTTGTTGGAGATTATTAGATTCGGTTAAATTAGGAAATTTTCCGCTAAATGAAACAATTTTTTTTTTTTTTATAATTATTAAGTGACATAATTGTGTGTTCATTGAAATTCCAATTTGTCACAAAAAAAAACCAATTTTTTTATTGAAGAGCTTTAAATTGAGTCCATAAGTTTGTAATATATAGTGGTAAATAAACACCCAAAAGAGATAAACTTTACTTTTTAGTTTTTATTTCGTTTTCAATATTTTTTCAGCAAATATTTTGACAGTGTAGTTTGAAAAGTGCTTAACAACTCGAGAAAAACACTTATTTTTTGCAAGACTGAAAATCGACACCAAATCCATCGAAAGCACTTTATCGAATTTAGAAACCAAAAAAAAAATAAAAATTCTTAAACACTAATTTATCTCTTAATGACTGAAAATTTAATAGTGAACTTTGTAATGGAGAATACAGTCAATTCCAGTGTTGTATGTTTCTGCTGAATTGATTTTCTTCTCTGTGTGAATGTTCGTTCTTAATTAAAAAGAAAAATTAAAGCATATCACGCTTCCCGAAACTAAGCTTCAATTTTGGCTTTTCCTATTCCTTCGAATATCTAGGATAACATTTTAATAGAATTTTGTATAAAATCAACTCAAAAAAAAAGTCCATTAAAAAATTATAAAATTGACAAAATTGATACTTGCAAAAAGCTAATTAAACAATTTAATACAAAAACAAACGATTTTTGTTGTCCATTTTTCCATTTTCCCATTTTACACTCTCACTATATTTCTATATAAAAATTATCCTCACATTTTCATTTACCTCTCAATCAAACTAAATAATTAAAACTGTCAGTTTTGGTTGTTTTTCCATTAAATACGATTAAGCTATGGCTTGAAATACAACAACAACAAATTATGAATAAAATGCTTTAGAATAGGCCACCGTTTGCTTTCAACTTCAACAGGTAGGAGATATAGAAAAAAAAAAAAAAAACAAAAAAACATTTTGGGTGCACCGCAATAGCCCCATCTATAATACTATTGTATATATATATATGTGTGCGTGTGTATGTGTGCATGGATTGTATATTGAATGATTAAATAAAAATTTATATTTCATACAACACAATATTAGATTATACAAGCGGAAAAATTGAATGAACAAGAAATTGAATGAAATAAATTGAATGAAAAAGAAAGAAAAATTAAATGCCAACTTCTTAGTCTCATCCGTCGCATTTAAATGATGTGTTTTTGGTTTTTTTCTTTTTTCCTTTTCGTCTTGGTTATTGAAGAACAAGTACTGAATTTAAACTAATATTGAAGTCACAGAAAAATTTTCTCACCAAAAAAAAAACAAAAAACGCTAATAAGAAAATAATTTCCATCAATTTCAATAAATACATTTAGAGTGTAACACGAAAACCAAACATTTTCCCACCTACTCAGTGGCTATGTGGAAAAATTGGCTTAACTCAAAATATATTTTCCCGAAGTTTTTTTACTGAAATGTTCGCATCATATCATTTCCACCAGACCACAAGAAAATTAGTAAGAGATGAAATGATTTAAATTTTTCATTTTCAAGTAAAATTCTATAAAAAAAAAAAAAAATATTGATATTTTTGGCATAACTAAAGTAAATGTTTAGTATCGGCTCTTTTGCAGTTTAGTGAAGTGCTTGAGTGCTCCAAGTGAGTAGTGTTTAAGTGTTTTACTTCGCACGCGGTAAGTGAAAATCGATAGTTTTTTTTTCTTCATTTTTGTTTTTAGTTGGTATGAATTTTCATGTGGAATTTATTTATAAATTTTGAACGTGGATGAAAAATGATTATTCCTGTGGGTTTGTTTTTTTGTTTTATTAAATGAGAATGTTGCGATGCATATATAGAGCAGTAGAAGCAGTTTACACTTATTAACCATAAATATAAACATTTTCTTAATATCTCGCTTGGATTACAAACATAGTCTTAGTACACTTGGTCACAAGTCACACCATTATGAATCCATAAAATGTTACGGTCTCTAATATAAAGTGGATAATATTGCAATTTCTTTTAGCTTTTTTACAAAAATCTTATATTAAAAGTTATTTTTATAAAATACCACGTTGTTTCCTTAAAAAAAAAAAAAAAAAAAAAACGAAATTAAAATTCATAGTATGATGTTTGATACTCACCTATTTCTTGCTATTTCGAGAATGTCATAATTTTGTGAAAATCTTAAAATAAGCGTCACACACACTATGTGGGTGTTTGCCAAGTCTAATAATTTCGTTGTCTCCGCTGCATAACAGTGCGATGAGTAAAAAAGAATTAGTGTTTTTAGTATATATAAATATAGTTCGTTGTTATTGTTTATTTTATTTTAAAATAGATTTTATGTATGTATGCGTGTATTATGCATAGGCATGCTGTTGAAAATTATTTGCTGACAGTAATTGATCGATTTTTATTCATGAATAATAAATTAAAAAAAAAATATTATTAAAAAAAAAAAAATGTTGACGAATGAAAATGCCGGCCCGAACAGTTAGAGTATGATGCGAAGCGACGTGATTAAGTGATATCTTTATACTTTAGTTGAGTATACCAAAGATTAGGGTGTTGCCAACGTCGCAAGAATACCCAAAATTCCCATCAAGATATCAAAGTCGCAAGAAATCATCAATACTCTTAAGACGGTTTTTATATGATTAGTTAAATTTCTAAGTTCAAGTTTTAAGAGAAATTCCGATACTGTTTAAAAAAAAAGTAATGACAATTTTATGGACAATTATCTGATAGAATAAAAATATCTCTCGCTAGAACATTTACTTTAAGGGGTGTCAAGTACAATAGAGACTCCTTCTTTATTTGATTGTCTAAAAGTTAGTCTAGATCTAGATGATATTTTAGAGTCACTCACTATTTAACATTATTTCACTACAGTTATATAGTATTTTTGACAAATAAATTTTTACTGGCAAATAGAATTCAAAATAAATGCAATTCAGCAAAGATTTTGAATTCGGGATTAAGGATTTCAATGTTTTTTGCGATTTCCATTAATTTATTCAGGGTTGTCGACGGACACCATCTAATATTTTACACATTTTGTGTGTGCTTCCTACAAAAATAATTTTCTTTATATATTTTTTATGCAAATAGAATTTTTCGAAAACATCGAATCATTGATTAATGTTAATGAAAGCATTATCATTATGTATATACAAATGTCCTACTTTATAACTTTTTTTTTTCTTCTTTTAAATCAACGATCATTTTTATAGTGTCTTTCAATAAAAAATCCAGACCAATCCACAAAACCAAACAGCTGTCCGTAATTTATTCAAACATACGAAAAATCTATTTTTTCAACATTAAATATTTATTCAAAAAGAAAAAAGAAAAAAGAAAGAAATAAGATTTTCAAATAAAATTTTAACAAAATGTATACGAACAGCATTATACTAACAAGTGTAGGTGTAAATGGAAAAAACAACCAGCATTGAAAAATCCCAGTATGTGGAGGAGAAATAATTCATTACAGTACCGGCAAGAAAGAAAAAAAAAAAAAAAAACCTACATGTACATGAATGCCGTATGTGTTATTCAAATAGAGATGCAGTGGTACTGATGAAGCACCAAATGGAGGTTTTTGCATTATTTTTACGCGAGAACTTGGATGTAACAACGGAGATTGTATATGCATAACCATAAATCCAGTCATACACTTTTTCTTTATTATGGTAATCTATGCACTTTGCACACAGAGTCTTCCTTTTGTTACTAATATGTATGCTGGGTTGGATGGATATACATATACTTGGGATATCAGATAGTAGTTGGGACTATTTCATACATTTTCATATATGTACATATATAGTAGCATAAACAATACAAGTATATATGTACTACATATATATCCATTTACATTATGCATTTTCATTTAAATATTCATGGCTCATGAAGTATTTTGTTTGTCTGGCTTTTTTGAATTTTATTTGTTTTTGATTTTAATTAGTTGAATGGATGTAAACATATGAATTACATATGGAATAGATTTAATTGAGAATATTTGAATTAGTTTGTTACCAAATAGAATTTGATGTTTTCCCTATATATAGGAACACATAATTTGTTCTACCTAACTCGAGTTGCAGTTTTACTCATTTTTTTTCAGGCCTACGTTTTACATGTAAATGTTGCAATTCTTATTACACTAGAGCACGATATACGAGTGAGTATGCAGGTGCGGATTTCACCGAACAAACATAAAGAAATAAAAACGTAAATTAAGTCCGTACCTTATATACATTCAATTACCTCTACGTATGACAAATAGAAACGTCAACAAACACGCACATGTGATGATCAGAATAAACTCAATCATGCAATGTGTCAAATGGACAAACTAATTTTAATGCCAAAAATAACAAATCTCGTGCTGTGATATTTCTATCTCGTAACTATGGTGATGTGTTCACATTTACATAGATTTAGCATCGTAATAACAACTGTGATTAGCTACTCTGAGCTTTCCAAATTTTGTGGTATCAGGCTTTATCTGGAGAGATGACGAATATTCCACAATGTGTTTTCACATTCATATTTTTATCAGCAACAAGAAGAAATGGCGTCTCTATTATTATTGTTCATAATGTACCACAAGGTTCAATTTTGGGCCCTCTTTGGTTCAGAATTTTTATTCATAACTCTTATATTGTTTTAAATGTTTCGAAATCAGAATTTATGTGCCAATACAGTAGGGCAAAATATTACATATATGAGTGTGACATTTTTTGAAAGTCGGTGAATCGACTGTATATTGTCTTGGATTGGGCAAATACTAAAGAGTACAAAATTTACTAATTTTCTTAAAAATATTTTGACTTTAAGTAATACAAATAATAATCATATTAATAGAGTGAGTACCTGCTCTTGTACCTAACATTACATTAAAATATACTTTAAAATTCTAATTTTCTTCCATACACATTAACAAACACGAAATGTATACTTTTCATCAGACATTTTTTTTCATTTGCAACTTGACATGGATTTTGAGTACCATTAGAAAATACTTACTTGTCTTCTTACAATAATATATTATTCTGATATATGAAAGTAATAAGTACTGTCACAGAAAACAGTATTACATCTTAATAATACCTTGTTTTCCAAATTAAATTACGAGTAAGGAGCACAAAAAAGAAAAAAAAAAACAAAAGGAAAAGTCTAAAACATTTTTATACGCACAATTTTCGCAGTTTTTCCTCTTGTGAAAATGTGCACTTTAGCATGAAATCTGAGAAAATACGTATGAGTGTATAATCTATTTTCGTTGTTTTAGAAACACCTACATATTGTATATGTGGAGAATTTCTTAGAAAAATAATTGAACAAAATAAGAAACACGATTTTTGTATCTTTTGTTTGAGTGAATTTTTCCTTGGTGATGATCACCGGTAAATGGAAAAGTTTGCTATATCATTAAGATTGTGTATATATTTGGTAAGTACCCTACATACATATATACATGTATAGAGAAACAAAATATTTTCATATAGTTTAATAATTAATGTTGTCATTACAATTAAAAATGTATCTTTTATTAGCCCAACCGTTTAGACGGCAAAAATAACCAAATTTAATGTTTGACTTTATGTGAAAATAAATTACTTTTCGGTTAGTTCATGTTTCACATATGTTTCCATAATGTTACCTCAAATATACATTTTTCATATCGCAAATAATTGTACAAACTAAATTTTTTTTTTTTTTTTTTATTTTTATTTCTCTTAATGATACTAGATGAAAAATGAGCTTTTCAAGTGTATAACAATAATATATTTTATATACATGTATATGAATAGAGCAAGGTTATGAAAACTCATAAAAATGTTTGTGTCAGCTTTTAACATTAAAAATTTAATAAATCTTTCAGGCAAGCTCACGAATGTCATATATTCATATGAAATAAACTTCGTTAGTCTTAGCATATACACATTTTATATAAAAAGTTTTTTTTTTTTTTTTCTAAACATTTTGAATGAAATATCTCTTGTCATGAGGACTGGCATGTGCCAGGTAACTCATTAAATGCTGTATATCTTATATAATTACTTTAAAGATGTTACATAAGATATAAATTCAAGTAAATGTTCATAATTTGTTATTTAGCTGTTGATTATTTTTTTTTATTTTATTTTAATATCAATGTTTTAAATGTTAAGAAAATGTTTTTTTGATTGTAAATAATAATTTTCCTACTTATTAAGTTAAATAACCTAAATACGGCCCTGAAAACGTTCATTGAAGAAAATATAATATCAAAAAGCTTCTTTGGGAAACTTATTCGATAATCCTCAATGTCCTCAATAATCAATGTGCATGTAGCGAAAGAAATGTAATTTACAAAGATCTTTGTTTACGTAAAATGTTGCATATGCTACATGTTTTTCTACATTCATCATTTACTACCCAGTGGTTTGCTACACGTTTTTTGATGGTTTATTTAAAAATCGAATTATTGGGTTGCGTACAACACACGATTACGTGTAATTATCCAACGTTTGCTACAATCTATACAACATGTCGCATGTAGCAAATAGTCACAAATTTGATTTTCTTACTGCATGCACAAAATCTTGATAGTCCTTTGCTTTTCGTTCACGCTCTCACTTTCGTCTTTTCTTCATCTGCACTATTGTCTTCCCACTTTCCGCATATCTGCACTTTTCCACATTTAGTTGTATTTAGTTAATTTATTATTTACAAGGAATTTTATAAATTTTCAATTACCGGAAGCTATGAAAAACATTACATCCATCATAGTATCAAGATAGGTGATAGTTTGACGTACTGCAGAATCTCTAAATCTGTTTTTATTGGACCTTGTCGTTTGCTTGTGACTTGCAATTGAATGATCTCTAATTCTTTTCGTAATTATTCCTGACATTGTTATATGCTATCATTTATGTATAAGAAGGACTTTCACAAATAACACCATCCCATCATCATCATCATCATCATCATATTATCTGTGAATCAATAATTCAATTACATTATATCACATTCACATTGTATCCATTGCTCACCGTAAAGTTACTATGTATGTTACCACCCCCCTCCCCCCCATATGGTACGTACATACATTGTATAACTACATATGGATGACTGTATGTATGTATAGGTAGCTACAAAGGGATTCTTGGATTTCAAAGCTTTGGCGATAGATAGTAAGGTAAGGTATACGATATATTTACCTACGTTATAAACTTTAGCAACTCCGGTGAACCCCCTTTGCATACAAATTGCATTTTGTTCATTTTCTCAGTAATTATCGTGTTGTGTGTCTAAATTCTAAAGCATACATTCCGCATTATACACAAAGCTTTTCTCTATTATATTATAAGAAGAAGATAAGGAAAGTTATATCTAGTCGAGAAGATCGCTTAATTTTCATGTCCTTGTTAACAAAGTTATTCTGTTTGCGAAGTTTTTGAAGTCAAACATAATTTTCATGATAGCGTTATTGCTGATAAAGAATGAAAATTATAACGAGAGAGAGAGAAAAAAAAACTATTTTAATAATTTTCAGCAAAGTCTTTTCTTATTATGTTTTGAAAAACTTACTTAGTTGCATGATGAGAGAGAGAAAAAGTTTCCTATAATCCCTGCCAGTTTATAATATTGAAGAAAAAAAGGAAATTTCCTCATTCATATACAAAATAACAAAGTAACGAAATGCAGGGTTCGCTATGTTTTGCATTATGAACTATGTGAGAGGAATTTTTATATTTGTCTGATTAGATTACCCGCAGAGATTTTCTTTTCATCATCAGAAAAAGAAGGTAAACTTTTTTTTCAAATTATGGAATTGTTCTGAATTTATCTCTTCCGCAATCAGCATTGGATAAACTTTTCGTAAATTTAATTTAAAGACTTTCAAATTAGTTTTCTGATAAATGCATTTCGAACCATAGTGAAAGTTTAAAAAGGATATTCATGTTTATCAATAGGTAGGTTATCGAAAAAGTATGAAGAGGTAAAATGGTACAAAATTAATTGAGTTTTATTACATTGAAAGAGCATCTTATGCCAATTGAACAATTAGAAATGATGATAAGTACGAAATTAAGACAAATTTAGTTGTTTATTATCATATCCGTTCGTATTTTCGCCTATTTGTCTGTTTATTTGTTCGTCATCTGTTCGTCTGTCCATCGGTTCGGTTCAGTATGTTCGTCTGTTCAACTTTTCGTCAGTTTGTCTATTCAGATGTCCATCTGTTTATCTGTTCGTCATCTGTTCATTGTTTCATTTGTTCATTTGTTCATCCATCCATCAGCTTGTTCTGTTCAGCTTTTCGTTAATTTGTCAGTCCATCTGTTTATTTGTTCGTCTATCCACCAGTTCGGTTCAGTATGTTCGTCTGTTCGCTAGTTTGTCTGTTCATTTGTCCATCTGTATATTTATTCGTCATCTGTTCATTGTTTCAACTGTTCGTTTGTTCATCCATCCATCAATTTGTCTGTCCATCTGTTTGTCATTTGTTCGCCAATCCATCAGTTCGGTTCAGTATGTTCAGCTTTTTGTCAGTTTGTTTGTTCATCTGTTAATTTTTTAGTCTATCCATCGGTTCGGTTGTGTACGTTCGTCTGTTCATATGTTAATTGATTCATTGGTGATTCTATTCGTCTATTCATATGGTACCTATTCTATTTCTCTTTTCTTCTTTACAACTCTTCGTCTATTCTATTCTATTTGTTCGTCTGCAGAAAATGCCTAAATGACTTTTTTAGAGCGTCAATTTTGTAATTCGATAAGTTAATTTTTTTCTTTAACATTTTTGCTCGTAGACTAATCGTTTGTTATGTCGATTGTACGTAATGTTCATTTATTCTAACGTTTATGTCATCTTCATGGTGTTCCTACCTCATTAGTTGAACTTTTTTGATGGTTTTTATTTTATTTTTTCGTATTATTAGTGATGACATGTTTTATTGGCATATAAATGACATTTTTTAATAGAATTGCTTGAGAACTTAAGTTTTATTTAATATTTCGTAATTACCAAGTATTAGTTACGAAGATAGTAAACATTACAGATGGTCCTTGTTTTATGTAGAACCTGTCGAAACTTTTATTGTTCTAATTGTTATAAATACAAGAATTATGTTCTGTGAACGATTATTATTATTATGTAGCACCCCTTGTGAACGCCAATTATTATCGTAAATATTAAAATTTATCAACACACTAAAGTATTATTATTTATTTATTATATATGTAGGTAGGTATGCAGAAGAAATATTATTTTGTTGTTATTGTGGTTGTTGTTGTTGTTGTTGTATTTCTGTTAATATAAAGAAGCGAAAAATCCAAACACGATCCAATGATTTATACGTTTCTTGTTAAAAATTAATTCATCAAAATACAGAAAGGAAATCGGAACACGAAACACGGATATCATTTTTCAAATTTGATTTTAATGTTGTTGTTTTTTTTTTCTTTTTTTTTTTTTTTGTGCTCAAAAATTCTTCTTCAAGCATTGCTATCATTAATTATGTCATGTTTTGAGTTTATAACAATTTATTTATGGATTTTTCACCCCTAATGTTAAATAATAATAATAAAAAGAAATTGCCGTTCGCATATGAAAAGTTAGATGAAAATGTGAAAAGCATATCCAAGAAGTGTAATGAAAATGTCGCGTCGAGATTTTCACTGTGTTCATTTAAAATAAATAGGTGGTGGGGTTTTGCGAAGCACAGAGGATATAAACGCAAAAAGGAAATAGTATATTTATGGATGAACTATGTGAGTACACAGAGAGGAGTATACATGTTCTTGCTTTTTACAAGAAAATACAACAAAAAAGGTGCTAGGGCATATTATAGGTAAACGGGGTGCGTCATTGCCAGCCAAGATATTTATATAAAAGGGGGACGGAAAATTTCAATAAATTTTCACTTCTATATTATTCAGACTCAATTGAATGTGAGAATATCGTATTTAGGAAATTTTCTTGAGTGGAAATTACGATAAGCATCATCTATAAAGGGATTAAGATAAGTGGATTAGTATTAGGAATTGGAAATATTCGAAATTTTATATTGACGCATGTGAACGGAAAATAATGTGATTTTACATTCTAGCAAAATTTGTATTATATATGTATGTATGTATGTGTGTGTGTGTGTGGATGATAATATTGGATATACTTTCAGAAATTGATTTAAATTTAATGCTTATGAAGTATACTAAAATACATATTATAACACCGCTGAATATCTATTATATGATGATGATGGGAAATTCGAAATTCAATGAAAAAATTTTCATTGAAAATACGTAAGAAAAAGTATAATATTAAGGGTAAGATATTTACCTATACGAATATATTTAACCCATTCGGGACACATTATCTACGACTAGTGTGTAAGGAAATCAGACAAACGATGCATCATCAATTTGTAATGTCTACAATATTTAGGCTACTGGAGATCGTCTCGAATGGGTTAAGTTATTAAGACCATTCAGAAATTATTCAAGAAAATTATTCAATCCCAATACTTGTGAGCTCTAAGAATTATAATCTCGAAGTCAAAAATCTTAGTTCAAGGAAATTTATAGAAAATAATTGCCAGTAATTCGGTGTTACTGACATTAAAGAATTTATCCTTCAGAAGATGCATCCTTTTCAAGTATAATATATGTTTGGCCGTTATCTGGGCGACAAATACTAGCCCGAGCAAAATCTGAATATCTGGATAGAATTCGGCCAAAAAAAAAAATTTCTTCAGGATAACATCAAATTTACTTTGTTCTACGTTTGTTCGCCTAATTTTGGCAGTGAGGATTTTATTCGGTTCTGAAATTTGTTTTGTTGCAGCGAGATTTGAGATAAAATCCTTCCGAATAGAATTCTGTCAGAAAAAATAAATTTTCTTTGTGGAAATTTGTGTGCTTTTAATAGTTTTGTTGGAATTTGTATTATGGTATTTCTTTGAGGGGGGAGAGGACGGGGGTAGTGGATTTTGCCCGACTATATTTTATGGGCTTAACATCTATATATAATCAATAATTATACCAAAAGAATGAGAATGAACCGATCTGGTCTAAAACATGTAATTTTCAATTCGTAGCTCATTATTTAAAATTGTACCTAAATGTTAACGTTTTCCGGTATTGTATCTTAGATCTGTTCTGTCTCCGTTCAAATATTTGTTTAAAAAAGAACGTCCATACATACGTAATGTATGTACAATGTACAGTACCTACTAGACTAGAAGAGTTAGATTTCATCATTCACATGCAGTATCTTTTTATATTTTATTTATATATTTTAACACGTAAAAACTGCATGAGTTGGCAAGTACTTACAGTTTGTACCTACATATATGTGAATTAAAAAAAAAAAAAAAGACTAAATCTACACATTTAAATAGATAGCATAGTGTAAGTACACACTTCTTGCATACTAGGTATAGAATATACTTGGGTACGTTACATAATATTCAACTTTGTTAAGCCTTTTCCGTAGGATCTGCTGCACTCGTAATTAAATTTTGCAAACTCAACCATTTTCGTTGCAACACATATATATATATATATATATATATATATATAATATTGTGTACACATACCTACCATTCATATATACATACATATATACATACATCTGTAGTGTTTCAAGTGCATATTTATGTTACACATTCATTAAAATTCCTAGTTATAATATCTCACATTTTGAATTTAATTTTGAAATGTTAAATTTATTTTCATAGAGTGTCGAAAATAAGAGTATTCGTCTAACACGTCTAACATAACTACAACTTTATATGTATTATATGTGTATATGTATGTATTGTACCTAATGTATATATTAAGTATAAATATATATATAAGTCAAAATATTTTCCGTATAAAGTTCAAGATTGAATTCGTTTTATTAATATGTAGTTACAAAATTTTGCAAGGATCTAAATTTTTGGTCTATTCTCTATGCATATGTTTGTGTGTGTGTGTGTTTTTCGAGTGTTACAAAATGGAATTAAATTTGATAATAATTATGAATGTACACATTTTACACTTCTAGGGAAGAGGTGGGTCCCGTTACCGTTAGCATACTCAATGCTAAACTTCGACATTTCATATTACATATACTTATTTAAAGTTTAAAGTTTATAGTGAATGAAAATGTTACTCATTTTCATGTATTTGAGTTGGCATTTATAGCTTGTGAAATGTAAATAAATTAATATTTGCTTGCTTCTTCACGTAGCCCCCCCCACAACTCCTCTCTCCACTTACCATACAGAAAAGGCAGAGTATGTATTTTCCATGCAATTACATTTCTCAGGTGTTTGCAGAAAACCAGTTTCGTTAGAATATGAATGTGAATGGGGATGGTGTGTGTATGTGTGTGTGTATGACAAGTGTGTTAATGCATGGTAAATAATATTTTTCTTTTAATTGGAATTTTTTTATATAGCACTTTAATTAAAACTCTAGTCTAGAGAACCGGCCAGTCACAGATAATAATTTTTATACCCGTATGATGTTAATCGAAGGGTATTATAACTTTGGTACGGAGTTTGTAACGCCCCTTAATACTC
>JANSTT010007569.1:0-27124 GCA_026745375.1 Platyura marginata
TTTTCTTCTTCTAATTATGGTGTGTTTTCATTCATCCTGTCATAAAAAATTAAAGTATTTAGCTCTTACAGATTTTTTCAGAGATTTATCCAGAACCTTTATCTTACTCTACTCGTAATTCAGAAAAAATGACTTAAGTTGTTTTTGCTTGAGACCTATATATATGACAGGCACCCATTATATAATATGCTTTTATTACATACGTCAACCAAAAGGAAGAAAATTTTGTATTATATATAAAATCCAACAGGCGAAAAAACTTGAAAAATCTAAATCGCGACACTGTAAGAATAAAAACTAAATGTCTGCACCCTGAAGAATATGTCACTACATATAACGAATCAGATTTTTTTTTTAAATTTTATTTATTTTGTGTTCTTGTGGTATTTTTGTTTTCTTTTTTTCTCTGTTTTGTTGATTTTTTACAATTTGCATAGCTTTTAGTTATCATACAAAACACAATTTCTATATAAATATATATTGTACGTAAAAACAGTGGATACATATGTATGTATGAACATATGTACGTACGTACATAACGATATGTATATGTATATTGAAAAAGGTGGAAAATACTTGAACAAAGTTTCTTAAAAGCATACTATAGATTTGCATTTTAGATATTTGAAAATTTTTATTGATGTAAAGACTACTTGAAAACCTCTAGGGGTCGATGAAAGTCTCGTCTCTACTTGTCAAAGTTTTTCGTTGAAAAAAAAAAAACTTTTTTTTCTATATGTATGATTTATGCAAACATAGGGAATTTTCACGTCCACACCTCCTCTCTCGTCGCCCTTTTGTTTAAAATATTTCAGACGAAAATAATATATTATGAAATATATGTATAGTCTGGTATATGTAGAGTATATTGATAGCTTTGGTTTCTTTTGTGTCCTTTATTATCGTAAATTTATTTTCCAAACAGTTTTCAATGATTATAAAACAATAGAGAATTCATTCAAATTTGATTTTAATATTAATGAATTATTTTGACTAAGTTTTATTGTATTTAAAATAATTTGAAAATTAATTTTCATTTATTATCAAAATCTATTTGACCCAAAAATTATTTAACAAAAGAAAACCTAATTGAATTTTCACTAAAAATAAAATATTACTGATAAATGGTTGAAAATATCTATTGTTCTTTGAATTGAATACTGCCATTTGTTGTAGTTAAAATTTCATACATTTAGCCATCATTCTGAACTCTACGGACAATTTTTGAAAAAAAGAAAAAATCATCAGTTTGCCATCCTTCCAATTCATGGCAAAAATATTCTTGCAGTTCTTTAAAAAAAAAAAAAATTTATTTATTATTCGAAATATGGCCAATGTTACACCAAACCCTCTCTAAATTACAATTCATATATCAAGTGCGCTCAATTCGGTATATCGATTGAAAATGCTTCTCATAAATATTATCGATAAAAGTCGCAAAATGCATTCCTCATTACGATTTTGTACATATACCTAATGAAAATACGACCTAAAATAATACCATTGTAACGATGAAAATGCAAATTCCATTGAACTGCATAAACATTTTCCAATTTCCATTTTGCTGTGACAGCAAAATAACTTGAATTTGGAATTAAAAATGAAACAAAAATTTAATTACAATTTTTTGTGTGTAAGAATTTACCAGTTTATTTGTTTTGTTTTTTTTGTATTTTTCTTTGTGAAACGATGAAAATAATATTGTCTTTTGTAGTCGATTTTCCAAATTCAAAAATTCTAATTTTACCACCTGTAATAATAAAACTACTCGTATAAAAAAAAATATTTATTTTCCCATCATTTACAAGTCGCTCAACACTTGTGTTTTGTGTTATCATATCTTTCAAAACAAAGAAGTTAAATTAAAAATTCATTAAGCCATTTTCCAAGACAACCTATCATACGGAAAATAAATAAACTTTTGTTGAAACTAAGATTATAAATCTATAAATAAAATACACAAACAACGGTACGGAAAAGTCACAAATATCACTCACACAAAAGTTTTCACATTATTTTGTTATGTGGAAAATATAAAATTAAAAACTTTTTCTTGAACAATAATAATCAATTTTACCACAAAAAGAGAGAGAGAGAGAGAGAGAGAGATGAAGAAAGCAGGAAAGAGAGTGAGTGAGTCTGTATTCAATATAATTTGAAATAGAATTTCAGGAAATCATGAGAACATTAATTTTATATCCCTTATAAAGTCGAATCGCACGTGAAAATTGTATTTTTCACCGCTATAGCAAAATCCACGAAAGAAAACGTTTAAAATAAGAAAGGCATGACAGTAGATCGTGCTTTGTATTATGGTGGAATATAATCATGAAGAGGCAAATCAAATATCATGCATTATGTACGTGTAGGTGTTATACCTGTATAGGTATATATAGGTATACTGGTATACTGATAAGTGTTATATGTACCAGTAGTGAATTAGGAGAAAATATTGTTTCCATCATCAAATTTATCGAAATAGATGTTTGAATGAAGAAAAGGAGCTTTTAGAATTAATTAATCAATGTTATAAATATGTGGAAAAGAAGGACGTTACATTTATATATATAGATAAATTTCAATTTTTTTTTTGTTTCGTTTATCTAAACCAATTATTAAAGTTACTAACTACTATAGTACTACATGTACAATATCACTTAAAAGATTCCTCCAACTCCAACAGAATCGAATCGGAAAAAAATTGCATCGACTCTGAACAAAATAATTATATTCAAACAATTGGACTAATCTGTTCAATACAGTTTTTCAACAATTATTGTTCGATTCTTCATCTCCATAAAAATGCATTTGCAAGTTTGATGAAATAAGCTAAATATGACAAACTAATGAAATAGTCTTTGTAAATAAATTTACGATTTATTTTAGAAAATAGAAATACTAAATTCGTCTCTGTAAATAAATCTACAAGAACATGCAATGAATACCTACCATACAATACATACCAACATGTAATATTTAGAAAAAGACACATGAACGTTGGGTAATTTCAGAAAAAGCTCTAAATCGCTTCGGCATTACTTTTCAATTCATTTTGTATTTTCAATTTTAAGCATATTTCACCGACAATTTTCTCGAAACACTTTGAAATCAAAATGTATATATAGATAGATACGGAAAAGCACATAACATCAACATTGATAGTCCATGAAATTTTTATGGGGCCCCATATATATGGCAGAAACAGGTGCAGGATCAATGATTCTTTGCATAAACGCCCTATATATATACAGGCGAATATATACGAAAATGACTTTCGAAAATGGGCTATGGATGGACAGAAAATTGTTGGAGTAAGGGGTCTATTGAGATGTGGGTATGTGCGTGTTTTTGTTTGATTTAGTTCACATATTGGTTTGAAAGTATTCTTTAGTACAGAGTAGCCTTGAGCCTATATTCAAATTTTCAATGTTTTATTTATCTTTGAAGAAAATCTAATGCATACATAAGAATATATTGATACGTTCTGATGGAAACATCTCCCCCAAAAAAAAAAATTGATTTAAATTTTGTACCATTTTTCTTCTTCTTTTTTTATACAAAATAAAGGTTGATGAAGTTAAAGTTTCTATTTTAACAAAAGACAAAAACAGTACCTACTTATGATAGATTATTAAATTGAAGAAATTAGTGGAGTTAGTAGTAGTTAGATGTGTTGCGCTCCTAAAGAAAATAATATTTTTATGAAAAGCAGTTAGAGTTAAACTTGAGCATGCGAATAAAATTTTTGTTTATGAACATTGTATAGCAGATACAAATATTATTTGGCAGAACCGGAGAAACGGTCAACAGATGGTCACTACTGATTGTGTCGCATTATTTTATATAGATAATAAAGCCACACACTCATTTATCCCTTGTGTATTACATATCAGATTATTTTGTTATACAGTGGTACACACAATTATTCGTACTCTTTTTTATTAATATAGATTTCAAATTTTTAAAAAAACTGATTTCAATCAATTTAAATGAATTTTAGTAACATATACATTATATCCTTTAAAGATATTAAGAAAAAGTTCTTGGAAATTGTTTTCTATTTTTTCTAAAAATTGCAAAAATATATTAAAAAAATGGTGTACAAATAATTCTTTTTACCACTGTATATAGACTTGATGCTTTAGTTTATTTAATTTTAAATTTTCATAGTTTTTAACTTTATATAAAAATGAATTGAATGTTTGCTGGCAACTGAAAACAAAGCAATACAATATGTCACATAAATGATATGTACCGGACACTTTCATTGCAAGAGTGGTGCCTCAAACAAGTGAGATAGCATTGAAATGGCCACATAAAACTATATAGTAAAACCACAAAATGCCAGCAGCCCTGTAACAGCTACTGGTTTTTGGTACAAAAACATCCGTACAATCTATACACAAAAATAATATGAAAATTCCAATTTATACTCTAAACAATGTCTGAATAGAAATTTTCCATTAGGTTGTTGCTTAGAAAATTGTTTTCCTTTTATATGAATATTCTCAATGGTTATATACCACCATACAGCATAGCTACAGAGTTTTACAGCTCTTCTGCAAATCTAAACTAAACTAACAAAATATTAATAGAGTTTTAAACAAAGCGACTGAAGTGACTTCAATATAAAAGTGAAATGAATTTGATAAGATATACGGCTGGGTAACTTTTCTAAATGTAAATCATTTAACTTTCATAAGCTTTAGACTTAAGCTTAGCGCTCTGTATATTTATTATACCTATTTCATATTATATACACTGTACGTGTACAGGTACACATATTTACCGTTCTTTAGTATCGGATGTCGATATTTCTGTAAACATTCACCTAATGTTTTTCCAATTACATTCATTATAATTAGTTAGCTTTGAACGTTAGCTCAAACTATACCTTTTGTCATGCACCAACGTATTTTCTTTTGTCATTACCTACATACGTACTTTATTTATAGAAATCAATTACGACTCTTGAAAGTTAAAAGGAATATAATATAATGTACTGTACATTATCTTAAAGCTCAACGAATGAATTTTATTTCTTTATCATTATAAACAATTAGTAGCGTAGATAATATGAATTCAATGAAGAATGGAAATGGAATCCATACAATAATAAACACAAATTCATTTTGAAATGTTTGTATAATAATTAATGAGCAATCAAATCAATGTAGGTAAAGGTTTTTTTTTACCTTCATATACCTAGTTAATGATAATAATCAAAATATTCATATCTGGAAATAATTATGAAATAAAAAAAAAAATTGTTCAAAATTACGCAATGTACGTTTTTTTTTCATTAAACTATCGCCAATCCTAACCTAAGCAAATTATATTGAAATATTTTATTTAGATGTAACTATAAAATAGTTAAAATTAGTAAAAAGTATACTCAGCTCCTGACATCTGCCACAAAAATATTTTATTTACCTTTTAAAGTTCTCTAATATGAGATACTAATATTACATATATTTTGGGGTATCTCCTGGGCCATCTATTAGATCTCCCCTTAAATTTAATAAGTTTATATTATAATATAGCTAATATCATAGCCTACTATACACAACCAAAGCAATGTTTACAACAATTGTGTGTGTATATAGTAGGTTATACATAAGCATATTACAATAATAAACTGACATCAATATTTAGCGTTTTTCTCCTTATTTTAATTGGCAATCCCATATTTGGAGACCCATAATGAAAATGAATATCTGGTCATTACTTCTTAGTAATTATTTTAAAAACAGTGACAATTTCAGCAGATAGAGTACGGGGGTAAAAGTTAGTAGAGAAAACACAAAGTTCAACGTCGTCAACCTTTTAACGTAAACTATTAGAATGCCGAAAATATGGCGGTTTCAGGAAAGCTATCTTATATTTTACCGGCACACTTCCCCTACATACATACTTACAATACATTTATAAGATTATTTTAGTGTGCAGCATTTCTAAATTTCTAATTAGTGATCAGCAAAATCAATCTTGCAGTCTTGCAGTCATAGTCTTGGTTTTGCACATTTTGCAAGGCCAAGACCAAGACATCTTCTACAAAAACAAGACCAACACCAAGACCCAATGTTTAAGACCAAGGCCTAATGTACAAGACCAAGACCCAATGTGTAAGACCGTGACTGCTGTGGTCTTGGTTTTGCGTTTCCTCATTTAGTGATGAGCAGTCTAGGTCTTCCATTTTTGGTCGACTTGAGCAAACTCAGTCTTGGGCTTGGTTTTGCACATTTTGCAAGACCAAGAAACCTTTTACAAAAACAAGACCAACACTAAGACCCAATGTTTAAGACCAAGGCCTAATGTGCAATATCAAGACCAAAACTGCTGTGGTCTTGGTCTTGCGTTTGCTCATCACTACTTATACTATAAAATCAAATGAAGTTATTTTATTCTTTAACCTAATACACCAATCTCATTAATTAATTCCAACTAAACAACAATCATCGAGAATACCCGCATACATATACCTACATATATGTATAGGCAATGTAAAAAAACTTACAGCAGCACAGTACACAGTACCCTTGAACTCGCCCATTTTATCTGTATTAACTGTCACTTGAATAAAAAAAGAGAAAAATACCACAGACCGAAGTACCTACTGCAACCAAAGAGATTTCATGAACAGTACTCTAAAAGCTTTAACTCATTTAGAAGTGAATTTAAGGCTTCAGTGTAATTAATATAATGTCTCTAAAAAATGTATAGAAACATAAAATAGAATATGTCAACGAGAGAGAGAGAGAAAATTTAAGATCCCTATAATTATGTACGAGTACATTAGTTTAGTTTATAAATTAAAACTAATCTTACTTTAAAAAAATGTTTTAAAATTTTTAATATATAAGTACATTTGGAAAAAGATAAAAATTTGTAGTTTCATTTTTCAAAATTAAAAATTCAAAATAATATATTTTATGAATGCCGAATAGAGATTCTTTCATCTTAACCCTTTTAAGGACAACAAACTCGAATTATAAAAAGGTTAACAGAATACATTTTTCTATATCAAAAATTGGATATTTTATCATGAAATGATACCTGTAGTCCAGGTGAGTAGTCCCATCCAGGCTATTAGGCACCAAGAGGGTTTTCCGATTTTCCACTGCCCCAATTTTACAGAGTCATTTCTGTGCAATTTTTTCAAGGCTTGGTACTTTATGACCCCTAAATTATTTTTAAGTAGTCCTATCCTTCATCTACCTGTCAATGAAAACTAATTCGCGATATCTCCTATCTTGCTCTAGCTAGAATTTTTCAAAGATTGCTCTATTTTTGGGTATTATTCTACCCATTCGCCATTACTGGGTCAAGTAAGAGATTTGACATACATTTTTGAAAAAAAGTTAACCTTTTCAGACTCAAAATTTATTTCTTTAAGGATTAACATTTCCCAGAAACGGTTAAAATGTTTAATTGAAGTTAAGAAGAAAATCTATGGTTGTGGATTGTTATAAGTAAATGACTATTGGTTCGGTTGGTGTTATTGTAGTAAATTAAAAAGAAAATTGTGATTCTTACCATTAAATTTGTATCATTTTTATATAATTTCAAATATATTAAAGTTTTAGTTACATTTACATATATAGGATAAACCAAAATGAGATGAAACACAGTTAACCGGTATCTACTCCGTTTCCACATTTTCTAGCTACAGGTCGTTTTGGGTGATGGCTTGTCGTTCTTCCGCGAAAATTGATTCATGCGCACAGTAGTCGAAAAAGGAAAGAAGAAAAAAAAAACGTTTTTCACTATTATAACCATAGAACATGTGCCTGTTCATGAGGATAACTTTACTATACAATTCTCTTTATTTTTAGAGAGGAGAATTTAGAATTATTGCAACCCACGTACGATATAATAATATCCATATAGATAGTTATTTCTCATATATATATTCTCCCCTGGACTCCCAGGGTTCAGAGCAATATTAGTGCAATACACAGCATGGCATTTCATCCCTATATTGTATTATATGTATTCCGTATACACCGTACCTGTGGACGTGTACGTGTTTATTGTTTTTAATTTGCACCTGATGGGGGAAGACGCTTTTACATTCAGTATATGGAAAGAATGGAAAACTATATATGTATTGACAATGTCCAGCTAGGAGATAGAATTTTAGCTTTAGAAGTTTTTTTTTCCAATTTTTTTTCCTTTGAAAAATTTTTATTTAAAAAAAAAAAAACTATTGTCAACGTGTTTTCTAGCAGCAAATAACCTCACATAAATAATATTGAAGTTCATTGTTGTTGGTTATGGCGATGGGGTTTGATAACCCTTCGATTGAAATATGATGTGATACGGAATTGGATCATTATTCATTGTTATCTGTCATGATAACCCAAATCATTTTATATCACATTAGCCATGGAATCTTTTATACATTCAATCCAATAAAAGCTTTTGGCTATTAATCGTTATTCGGATATCCATATTATGGACATATAGTGGTATGTCGGTTATAGGTAATAGTGTTGTCAGATAGATAATTGAAGTGCCACTATAAAATAAAAATAATGAAATGATATAAACTTATTGAAAGCGATTGCGAAGAGATATGTTCAACGATGATGAAAGACGTACACAAATGTGTGACCCCGACACAAATATGTAATTAATGAAATTAAAAATGATGGAAGAGCTTTTCTTTTTTTTTTGTTTGTTTGTGATGTTATTTTCCCCACATCTATACATCTGTTTTATTATGGTTTTTCATTATGCAGATTTGTTAACGATTTTCCAGGGTAATATAATTTATGTATATTTTATTTGGATTTATGTATTTCGCATTCGGCATAATATTCAACGCGATCGTATAATAAAATAAAATTTTGTATTCATTGAAATTCTTCCAATTCCATTGTTGGGCAATACAAAAAAAATGTTTCAGTTTAAACATGTGCAAATATATACGATTTTCAACTGAATACTGCAAAAAAAAAAAACAGAAATAAATTTTCGACAACTTGTAAAATGTCGGACGCATTTTACACATTGCAATTCAACATTAAAATAAATAGGCATTAGTTTGGTAGAGCTTTAAATACCTCATAATTAACTCAATCAATCAATTGAATTATTTATATCGATGGCTTATATGCAATACCCGCTAACTCATTTTTACCGATTTTTTTTTATTGCATAAAATTGATTTTTATGCAACACTACACATTTGGTAAAATTATCACAAAAAGTTTGTTTTAAAAATTTCGTTTTTTTGCAATTTTTGACCATTCGCTAACTCAATACGCTATACAGGGGTCTCCAAACTACTATGAACTATGAAAATGAAAAATGAAATGAAAAATCTCCGCCTTGACACTTTCTCGTAAATAACAACAGAAATTGAATAGGTATTGGCCCTTGAGACTTAGTGGAAGAGTCAGTGTGGCCCTTAGGCTAAAAAGTTTGAAGACCCCTGCGCTATACGAAACATTTTTAGTTTTTACTGTCTACTTTTCAGGAAAAATGAGTTAGCGGGTATTGTATGTAAGCCATCAATATTCTTTACGTACTGAACTTGTTGATTTTGGCCTTGGCCATGGCCTTGAATCCATGATCTCTCTGGACGTTTTGATACTGAATTGATTTCTGAAGGAAAGAATATAAGCCTGAAGTAGAATTGCGGTATACCTAAATAAATAAATAAATAAGTAAACTTTGTGTCTATGTACATAAGTTTATCCTGAGATTCAGAAAATGTAAGTAGTTTTAAAATATTAGCGTCATGGTACTATTGTTGGGCACCGGCACCTCCCTGTCATTTTAACAGATCTAAACTCAAGGTGCTCGCAAAAGAGAACGACCCAGACAAATGTGGCGCCGTACCATAAATTAGCCGAAGCTAATGAAAGAAGAAAATAATGGATGGAAGTGAAAGCTTTGGCAACAAACAGAACGCGATGGTAGCTATTTGTGGATGGTCTATGCTCTCTCATTTATCATCCTGATAACGATGCAGATGAAACCCAAAATTTAAGTAAATACGTACACATACTATAGATTGAAGCCAGTCAATGGTAACTATTTTAGTCGGTTATTTTATTACAACAAGCATAATCAACCGAAGGCTTATTTCTATCATACAATGCTGCACACTACACATATTTTATTTATAGCAAATGGTATTGTATTGGGTCAGAGTTTATAACTAGACATTGCTAAATGGTTGGCCATGCCTATCTAGGATTAACAAACAACCAAAAAAATTGAGCAAGCTAATTTCAAATCTACTTCCATCAATTATGCTATTAGATAGGTATCTCTGGCATAGAGTTCGTTTTTGTTGATTTTCTGAATTTCAAATATACCAGTAACCTGAATATTTTCCGCAAGAAGTAAATTTCGTTCAAAAAACCATGCTCCCTTTTTATATTGTCCAAAAACCACACTACAACCATTATGGCAATTAACCTTTTCCTTATTTCATCACGTATTTTGTTAGATTGTTAGAATAAATACTAAATGAGACTATGTAGAAATGTTTCAAACAATTTTACCAAAGGATGTCCTTTCCCACAGAACAGGTAATTTTGAATCGTTTATTTAATCAAACCTACATATAGTGGGACTGTTTTACGTGATAGACAAGGTAAAGACCGGGATGTGGTCATTCATGAACAATCGCAATAATTTTCTAGCAATTCTTTCAAATGTGATGCGGTAGACCCATATTGCATAAGCAACTGTTGATTACTTATTAAAATGATGTAACTAAATACAATGAAAAGGATTAAAAAGGTAAAGAGAATCACAAAGAAGATTCTTTATTTGTTCTTTATTAAAAGATTAGTATTAAATAAAAAGTATACAAAAAGGACACATATATTAGAGCTTTTATGTATCATTATGCGTCCACTGAGTTAATTTAGACTTACACATATTCTATTTTTAACCCTAAAGAGGACAAAAGGGGCCTGTCAAGCCCTGTTTCATGTTTAATGTCGCATAAAAGTTTTATTTTTTGGCTTTATCAACATAGTTTATCTTACCAATAAAACATCCAAAGGAAATATTAAAATAATTAAATAATAATAATTTTCTAAAAACATAACGCAAAGGCACAAAAGGGGCCTATCAAGCCCTGTTATCTTATCTCTTGGAAATTATTTGACCACTTTTTAGGCAAACAAACAAAACGCGTTCTAATAGCTAAATGACAATAAGCAAGCTATGACTAGTTGATAGGTTGATCGGTGTAAATAGATTAGATAGATAGTAATTTTCTGGATTTTTCAATTTTCAATTTTAGAGAATGATGGCACCGATTAGACGTAAAAATTGCAAGTAAAAGTAAGCTTTTATTTGTATTGTAGTAAGAGATTTATAAACCGGGTCTGACAGGCACGTTTCGTGGCTTTACGTTAGTAAAGTATTTTGGGCTCTTTAGGGTTAAACAAAATTAAAATGCAACACACCGAATAATAGGTACCTACATAGGATTGGGACAAAATTAAATACAAATATTCTAGAAGCTAAACCCATAGTATTCTAGTGTTTATTCGAAGACAATATTTCTTAGATCAACATTAAATCTTTCATCATACTTGAAGCAAACAATTTTCTCGACAATTTTTAAAGAAAAAAACAATTTCTTAATAGAAAACTTACTAAAAGTAAAAAAATTTCTATGTGAAAATCTGCCCGTTTTCAATTTATGAAAATATTGCAAACCCATCATTTTGTAAACGGAATATATAAGCTTAAACTTCAGTAAACTGTATATTCTTCAAAAAGAAGTTTCTTATAATACGCAGACATAATCTATTAGATATATATATATATATATATATATATATATACATACGTAGGTACACCCATCCCTCGATTTACGCGGTACTCGATTTACGCGGTTTCGCTTTAACACAGTTTAACACAAAATTTCCCTTTTTTTACCATTTTACATTAGACGCACTCATTTACTATACATATCTTCACTGCGTGACGTTGCGTTGCACTTTGGAGTTATTACAATGTAGTAGATTTTGTTTTATGTTTTTATACTGACATTCCTTGTTCAACTCTGTCAGATGTAAGATGATCATTTTGTAAATTTAAAAAAAATCATTATTTTTTACATAGTAATTATGCCTATATTGACGGCTTGAACCTATTCTCCTGTTTTATATGAGTGCTGTGTCTCGATTTACACAGTTTGTCGTGGAACATATCTAACGCGTAAATCGAGGGACAGGTGTTATATATATATTTATATAATATGGTCTTATTGCAAAGTCATATCAAGATGACTTTGAATATGAACTTATTGAATACACTACATCGTATCATATATCAATGCTACATCGATATATGTACATATACATATACATATATTACACCTATATTTGTACTATATATGATTTAATATTTATATGTATGTATATATCAACCAAAGATTTATTTTTACGTTATAGATCAAAGTTAGAATTTAATAAAAACATAATGGTAGCAAATTGCAAAAACATTGCCCATAATAGACGTATTATAGCGAAATTTATCAAAATTTACTGTATGAGTGAAAGTTAAGAGAAGCTTTTTCTATATAAAGCTTTAAGTATGATAGAAGGTCGCTATTATATGTTGGTACCTAACTACCAATAAATTTCGGTAAGTTCTTTTTAAAGTTAATGACTTTGTTCAGTATTTCATTTTAGTTTTATATAAAAAAAATAAGTTTTCACATTTTTACCATTTTGTGTTATTTTTATGTTGCCCAACACTGACTAACACAAAATATACAATGAACATAAGTATGTACTTAGGTACTTATATTGTACTGCTCTTATTCATTAAGGCAACTCACCATCTGCTAAATGCCAAATTATCTTTTTGATCTAGTTGGAAATTAGATAGGTTAAGGTAAGGTGTAACTTAATTTTTTTTTTTCTGAAGCTCCTTATTCAGAACCCTAGAGATGTAGTCAAAATCTCACGTATAACTTGATATTTAGCTATTGAAATGAGAATCACCAACAAGTACATGACAGTCCACTTGAAAAAGCAATTTGAAAGCGATTCTTATAAGACAACAAATCAACTTAATTTTGTATGAAATTGTCAACGATGCAGTAAGAGTCTTGTATTTTTTTTTTAATTTTAAATAATGTCTTAAGTATAATACTTAATTAGATATCAAGAATTGCAATCAGGAAGACAAGGACCAGTAAACATAGTTAAAATTACCATGAACATTGTAGGTTATGATGCTGCTTGTATTCAAAATTTAACCAAGATTATGGTTTGCTTGCGTATAAGATAAAATATTTACATGCAATAATGGCAAAATTTTCGTAATTTATGTACAAAGTAGATTCATTTATTAATTTTATTTTATTTAT
Organism: Platyura marginata; assembly: GCA_026745375.1. NCBI lineage: Eukaryota > Metazoa > Arthropoda > Insecta > Diptera > Keroplatidae > Platyura > Platyura marginata. The sequence goes on from JANSTT010007569.1 coordinate 13,358, forward strand.
TAACATACATGGGTATGGTATACGATAAATTTAAAACGGAAACCTTTGAAAATCTCTTTAATATTCCACCATTTTCATACATACATATAATACATATTGCTTAATTAATGAAATTTCAGTGGAAAGTTGTTTTTGTTGGCTGGCAAAGTTACTGACAAAACATAAATCAAAGTATACCAATATCAAGACCCCATAGCACATCTTCTAAGAAGCAAAAAATACTTTATCCTTAATTAAGTACATAAATATACGATGGAATATAATTTCGTATACAAAAAGTTTTAGTAAAAAAATCCATCCAGATGATATTATAACATCATCAAGTGGGTTATACTAGAATGGAGTTTTAGGTTCGTTCAGTTCGGTTGTTATTCAATGCGGTAAAATATACCAAGGTGAATGTAAATGGTAAATTGTATATAGAGGATGAGTTGTTTTTAAGAGAGCAGCTTGAATTTTACAGAAACATTAACGTTGCACGTTTAAAATGGGTTATAAAATGTTCTTATAAGATGGTCACGTTCAAAAGTTTAATCTAAAGCTATATAGCTTTTGACAAGATTAAATGTATGGAATAGAAAATTCAACAACACCAAAAACAAAATGAGATATTAATTCGAAGAAGAAAAAGAAGTAGAAGAAGAAGCCGAAGACGAAAAAAAAAAGAAACGCTGTCAATTCAATTTTTTTTTTTTTTTTTTGGAGAAATTATATTTTGTGTGTGGGTAAAAATATAAATAGCTTTGTAACCTATAATCTCTTTATCTACGAAGAATCTGATGAGATTATTTTGGTAAAAGGTAATGCAATTTCATGGGTAGCATTTGCTGATCAAGCAAATTTTCCGTTATAATAATTGAATGGGTAAATGTTTTTTTTCTTCATTTTAAATAAATTCTTGGATATTCACTTTGCCCATTTTTCCATGAAATATTGTCCAGTTATTATTTCAATTTTGATGATTTTCTTGAAATTTTGTTAAAAGATCGAGAAAAAAAATTTAACATAACATTGGTTTTGTTATTATTTTATTGTTAAGGTCAATAGATCGTTGAAGGATGCAGACACTCCAAAAAATTTCTCCCTAACTACTCTATCAAATTGACGAATAAAATTCTCAACTTGAAAAGAAACCAAATTCGCCTAGTGACAGGATTCCTCACTGACCATTGTAGGCTTAATAAACATCTACACAAACTACGAATCATCACAGACGACACATGTAGACTGTGCCATATTGAAGAAGAGACTGCGGAACACATCCTATAAAAATGTGAAGCACTAGCCCCCAGCAGACTTCAATATCTAGGATCAGCCTTTTCCTACACCTATATCAATGGAAGGAGTGTAAACCAGAGATATAGTACAATAGATCTTCAAAGATCGCGGTGCTTTGGGACTGAATGGACCTCCAAAGTGAGTTGATTAATTTGCTAAATAGGATCAATACCTATGTACGAGTATATCAATGGAAGGAGTGTAAACCAGAGGTATAGTACAACAGATCTTCGAGGATCGCGGTGCTTTAGGACTGAATGGACCAACCTCTCCTAAATCTAATCTAATCTAACGACATGTATTAAAATTGAGATGATATGACTTTAGAATCATAAATATTGGAAATGAGTGTCATGTTTTGGAGTAATGAGAATACAATGAGAATCTATTAAATTTTAGAGACCAGTGCCAAAAAATTGACTTTAACCACTAATATCAACAAAAAAAATTTACTATTGGTCTGAAAAATGCCATTTCATATTTCCTAATATAATTGTGAATATTTATTTTCAAAATTGATTGACGAAAAATGTTTCAAAAAATATTTGTGTCAATAAAAAAAAAAATGGGTATATTTTTAACATGAATTCAATCACATTACTTGTACAAAATGGATATAAGGTGGATAAACGTGAAACGAATATCAAACAACACACAATTTCATTTCATCCATATATGTACAATTGTACATATGTAGAGTATGCATGTACATATAGGGGTTGCTAATTTACGGCACAATAAAGAAGTATAACAATACTCTGTCTCGTATAGTATTATACAAATTTATCATTTATTGTTGCCATATTTGTGTGATATTAGTTATGCTGTTTGTTATATGGGACACATTACATTATTTGTCTATAAATCATTCTTATAAAATAAATGTCAACCAAATCCGGGGGTTTCCCAAACGCGCGTCAAGCATAAAAACATTTAACACACAAATATACATATTACATGGGAAAAGCTTCCATTTTAAGCTCCCTGGGTGCTATTCATTAATGTATACATGTTTGCATTCACAAAACAATACTTAAACATTAATTATATTAAAACAAAGTTTTGCCGTATACATTGTTTTCAATTACCTGATGTGTAACAAAATTAATTAATTGTAGAATTCAAGTTTTCTGTATGGAAAGCCAGCTAGAACTCACTCTCTATCTCTCTTTCTCTTTCTTTAGTATCTCGGAAAATAATTCAATTCACAAATATAAAATTACTTTTTTATACAAAAACTGTAGAGATACACAGAATTTATGTTAGGTTATGTTATGTGCACTGTATACTGTTCAGTGACGGCCAGGAAAGAATTTGAAATGCATCTTTATTTTATTGTCTATATGAAAGATATAAGTAGCTTCTTTATTTAAAAAAAAACTGTGTTTAGGAAGTATGTAAGTAAGAACGCTTGTAGAATTTGAAAAAAAAATTTAATTTCGTAATTTTTGGAATACACAAAAACCCGCCAATGTAAAACGTATATATACAGAAACACTATACAAACTCTATAAACAAAACCGAAGAAAATTCTGAAAACTCAATTTAATCCTTGTTTTGCAAACGTAATCTCTTCGCAGCCTTATATATATATATATATATATATATATATATATATATAAACCAACCCACCAAAGCAACTAACTTTATCAACAGGTGAAAATAACGGGAAAATAAAATTTTCTCCTGTATTTATGTGATACGATTAAGGAAAAGTGTACGTACCTACTATAATACGGAAAATTTACGAAAAACTTATTATGTATATAAAATGTGATGGTCGGTCTACTGTTCTCTTGGATGATATTTGACAAATCAAAAGTAGCAGGTGCCTTTCTCGTTTAATGTTTTCAATCCTTTTTTTTTATTTTGGAGTGATTCTGTGTGTTTTTCCATAGATAACAGAGAGGAGTTGTGGTTGTGGTAAAATTGCGGGTTAATTACATAATAATTCTGGAGTATAAAGGTAAATTTAACGCAAAGAAAACGAATACACTTCATTCCCAGGAGATTTATTATTTAAAAATTAATCTTCTTCTGAGGGGCTTTTTTTTAATTAGAATCCTCTGGTTAAGGCTATATAGAAATGCTGGTTTTAAATAAAGTGTTTGGCTTCCTTTGTCGTGTGTAATGTAATTTTGGTATAAGAAAAACTTTGCCCAGAATACAGTTCAGGGACCGAAATCATTCGCATAATTTTGTGATAAAGTTAAATGAAAAGAAAAGCTTTTGTGTTATTTCATTGATATTATTTTGTTTGACCTTTCGTTTCATTTTGTGTGACTTAAAAAAAAAATTTCTGGAAATTTTAAGTATACAATAGTAGGCAATCACATTTTAGTATTTGCTCAAGCCGAACATTTAATTGGGAGTAATTATAGAAATTTTAGACTTTTAATTAAACACACTGTTCTTATGATTATAAGCGAATAAAAGCTTGAAAATTGAGATTTCTTTTATGACACGTTTAATAATAAAAAGGGTCGTAGGAATTATTTCAATTAAAAAAATAATGTTTAACAATTCTTATTTTTAATTGAAACAGATTAAAAGCTGCTGATTACTTTCATGACTCTGTTTATCAATTCATGTTTTAAATGGAGCAGATTGATTTCAAAAAGTAAAAAAAAAGAATAAAATGATTGTCGGAATCACTTACCAATCTTCTTAAAGCTTTTTTTTTTAATTAATTATATATGTAAGTATGTAAGGGTAAGGGTAATATACTTGTACAGTATACGGTAATATTACAACTGGAATTAATCAAGTATTTTCTATAACATACTAATTGGATTCTTAATATAACTCATATATACATACATATATGTACTTAACGTATTACGTATTACATATGTATATTATACCAAATCAAATTTCTTCCCCATATAGCCATTACAATAAACCTACCTACAAACCCTAAATCATTAATATTACAGAATCTTAATGATGAATTTATCTTGACACAAGCGCTTGACTTAATAAAATTTTCTCAAGTTATATTATATATTATAGAAACGATATACATACACACACAAACACCCACACACATACATACGCATGTATATATGGTTGATACATTATATAAGATTTGCTTAATTATTGTTATACACGAAGTCATTTAATTTAATAACGTTTTTAATTGAAGTGTTGTTTGGAAATCAGAACTGATGTATTAAGAAGTAATGTATTACCAAAGTGCTTTATGTTTTATCATTATTCATTACATATTACCATGATTATCGTAATTGTCATCATGACAAGCATAAAAACTCTTAAGGGTCCCACAGACAATCAATTTTAATTGACGAACGCTCTCATCAATTAAAATTGATCGTTTTTAGATTTAGAACGGCCCCGTCAAATATCAGTTAAAACTGATGGATCAAACAATGTTTGATTTTCCTGGTATCACGGCAATTCCGAAAACGACAATTGAGTGTTCTGAAATGTTAAAATGTTTCTCGGTATAAGTAAACACTAAATAACACAAAAAATGTGTGTTAACCGTCAAAAATCAAAAACATGAAATGGTAAAACTTGGTAGTGGATCATACTAGAGTAAAGAAAATATTTTCCGAAAACACAATTCCCCGAAAACACAATTTTCCGAAAACGATTGGATTAGGTTAAAAATCGCCGCGATTTTCATTAACCCTAAAGCGCAAAACGGAGTCCGTTGGACTCTGCATAGCAAGAAAAAACCTATAACTTTTATAGGAAAAACTTTTCCAACCGGAGTTTTTTTACTATTTTTGAGTTTCCTAAGTTTTATAGAAAAATAAAAAAAAAATGTATTCTTTTTTTTCACAATAATTGTATACTCACTCTTGGGTTTTTGTTATAAAAAAAATTTGCGCTTTAGGGTTAATGTAACCACAATAAACATTGATTTTAAAAAAAAAACTACATATATTGAAAAATTGACAATTTCAAATAATCGTTTGTGGTTAATTTTTCATCAAGTTTAATTGACAATATTTTCATCAATTTTAATTGTCAATTTTAACTGTTTGTCTGTGGGCCCTTTAAAACTCATAAAATCACTAAACTCATATACAATACATATACCGTTTCTTTAATCTGATCCTTTAAAATGAACATTTTGATTGTAATCTTTCTAAGATACATTGTGAAAATGACTGTCACCGTTTCCAATATTCGTTTTATTAAATTATTGTTTTAGTCACCAAAACAACTATCGACTATTATTCAGAAGTTCTTTAAAGATCAGTATCAGACATCTTACATTTAATATCTATATCTATAGTATAAATCAGGGGTCTCCAACCGTTTTATCCTAAGGGGCACACTGACTGTTCAGTGATGTTACACTGATTGTATCGTGGTGTTATTGTGTCCACATTATTACACTGACTCCTCCACTAAGTCTCAAAGTGTCAAAATCTAGCTAGCTCACCATATCAACATTTTTGAAACACGCTTGTACTGTATTGGGACTAGCCGGCGAGTGAGATATCTATGGCGCAGGGCACGGGGGTGCACTCCGCTTTGTTTGCAATTTCGGTTGTTATTTACAGGCAAGTGTCAAGGATATTTCATTGTGGCAGAGATAGCCGCATAAATCTAAATAAATGTAAATATTACAATGTCATCAAATTAAACTACCGCGGGCCAGATTGGTGATTTCATTTCATCTTTTAATTTGACGCGACTATATATCAATTGTATGACATAAACTGTTCCGACTCTATTGGGGTATATGACACTGTTAAATTTAATTTGTAATTCCATTTGTAAAAATTTTAAAGTCCTGAACACATTCTTTAAAAAAAAGCCCCTAACCTCTTTGAGGATAATGACACATATGTGTAGGTACGTTTACTGTTTGCATCAAAATTATCGTTATTTACTATCACAATACTTTTTAGAATAACAAAAAAAAAAGTACAAAAATTAATAATTCGTCCCTGTAAAGGTTAAGAAATTATACTTATACCGGTTGTAAGCATTTAACTATTAAATGAACAGTGTTTTTAGAAAACTATATTTTGTCCAAAAGAAAAAAAAAATTCTTCCTTATTTTACAATTACATACATATATCATATATGTATGTATATAAACAAAACAATTCATAAATATTTGAAAACTTCTTATACAATAGTAATAAACTTCAAGTTTTTTTTTTGTCTGTATGTATCTATAACATAATACTTCAAAGACTTAAATGAAAATCTTTTCAAGAAAACTATTTCCACTACTTGAGTAGAGCAATGCAGCAATTCAGATTTATTTATAGTATACAGCAGAGTACACAGTACACTTTTAGATATTTACCAAGTATCTGGAATGTTTGCAAAGATAAAGAAAATATTTGAAAAACTTCAATTTAAAATTAGGAAAACAAAGCAATTGTTTTTTTCTTTTTCTTTTTAATAAGAGCATGAAAAAAATAATAATCTACTGTTTGTGGAAAATATATATGTATATACATACATATATATAGCTTTATAGCTATACATAAGTATGTAGGTACGTAATGATAATATTTATGTACAAGTACATATACATATTTATCTATCTACTGTGTAACTACAGTTTATACACTTATACATAAATATATACTGGTAATAAAAGAACTTTCAAAACTTCTACTTGTACTGTTTTTTAATGGAGTTGAAAGTTGCAAATTTTCAATGTTATCTTTCAATATTAGTCAAATTTTCTTTAATTTTCTTATCTGAAATTTAAAAAATAATATTAAAGCTAGCTAGAGAAGAGCCAAGCAATAGAGTGAACTTCCTAAGCTAAGGCAATCCAAAATACTACTCGGGAACTAAAACCAAAAGAGGTATAGGAATAGGTAGCATAAGATGCAGCGAAAAAAGGACTTAGGATGCTGACAGAATTCAGGCTGATGGGACATTTATTGAAGCTGGATCTGGAAGAAAGCAGCACGTGCAGGTTCTGTAAAAATAAACCCCAATACATCTCCTTACGGAATGCGGAGCATTCATCGACAAAAGAAGAGCTCATCGGGGAAACTACTGCCTAGTCGATAGGGACCTTACATCCCTAAATTCACTCAAGATCCTGAAATCCCTAAATAAAAACTGGACTTGAGGAGCTACTCTAGGTAACGAAGTGATTCTACGAAGATAGAAGTAAGAAGGGGGAGCACAATAGATCTAAATACAGGTCAAGGTGCATCGATTACCCCCAATAGAATCAATACAAAGCTAGCTAGAGTTTTTAGACAGAGACAAATATAGTGTATTTCGGTTAATTCAAACATTTTTCATATGTCGATTATATCTAATTGCAAGTTTCAAAAAGTGGAACAAAATTGACAATCAACACCAAAGATCTACACATTCGAGGTTTCCCATAGAAAAATTAAAGAAAATTTCAGATATTAGTGATATTGGATTTGGAATGCTTAGATTTCGACTACAATCTTGTGGTAATTATTACAACCCTACTATTACCTGATATAAATCAAATTATTTTCTTTAGAAAAACGCACTACTTTTGGAACGTAAATGATATGAATGAATGAACATTGAACATTCAGGCAATTTAGGTAAAATTTTAAGTCCAATGAAATCATAGCTTAACATGAATATGTACATTTGCATTTGATATAGGTACAATTTATTGTTTTGCTTTAACATCAGAAATTTTAGAATTATTTATATATGGACAAATCTAAAATAGGAATAAGCATACCCTATCTAAAGCACTCTACCCCATTCTATCCACTTTACCCCACGCTATCTTACTTTACTACACTTTACCCAACTTCACCTTAACTTATGTATAGAAAGTTTTAATTTATTTTTACCTATAAATGGCTCGGAAACTTTTGCTCATGACACCAACATCCATAGTGTATTTGCATAACTAAAACATACCTGTGACATACATATACATATATATATGTACAATTGTATATAGGTAGTTATATACATACGTTATATGTTTGTATGTAAATATGGAAATTCATCAATATTTTTTTTTTTTTAGTTCTATCATTGCCTAGAATTGAATTACATCATTCATTATCGTGCATCGGAACATAGACATATTTATGTATGCACATCAAGTTCATATAATTTGGCATTTATTAATTTAAATAGCGAACATTATTTTGCTTGTTAAACAAACAATTTTCGTAAAATAATGTTTTTAACAAATAAATCACAAACACACATTAATCAGAAAAATGAAATTTAATTGGACAAAAGTTAATTCAAAATAAATCATTCATGCAGTCAAAATGATTTAAACGTATCCTGTTAAATTATTATTCCTGAATTGCTTACAAAATCGTTTTTTTTTTTTTTGGCATGCTCCTGCTCATGGTAGAATCGTGAATATTTATGAATACCAAAATGACAAAAAAAAACCATAAGTTTGTTATTATTATAGTAAATTCAATAGTGAGAGCGATTTTTCCTGTAACCTGTAGGAGATTGTGATTTTGTAAATGGCATATTTTTGTTAGTTCGTTATAGGCTAATAAAGTTGGCAAAATTGTGAAACCATATTTTTTGCTTGAGTTCAAAAAGTAAAAATACCTTTTTTGATATATCACTTGATCCATTTTTATTAATTATTTATTTATTATTTAGGAGTGATCAATGCATCTCGACCTGTACTTATTGCGTCCATCCCTTCTTATTTCTATTTTCATGAAGCCACTCCATTACCTAAAGTATCTCCTCAAGTCCAGTTTCCTGTAGGAATTTTAGGATCTTGAGTGAATTTAGAGGCGGAAGATTCCGGGGGTAATGAATTCCCAAATGGTCTGTCCTTTTACGGAGGAGGGCTTCGCATTCTGTAATGAAATGTATTGGGATTTCTTCCGCTTCTTTATAGGACCTGCACGTGCTGCTTTCTTCCAGACCTAGTTTCCTTAGGTGCCCCTTTCACTTACAATGGCATGCCAGAAAATCCGTCATCATCCTAAGTCTGTTTTTGCTAATTCTTATTCTAGTCTCATGCATTTTTTGGTTATAATTCCCGAGTGGACTGCCTTAGCCTGGAAAGTTCACTCCATTGCTTGGCTCTTCTCACTTATTATGGCAAATTATGCTCCTTAATCCCGTATCTCTTTATCGTTATGTTTTTATGGCTATACAATTTCATATTCTACTAACCATATATATAACAAAAATTAAAAAAATCCTCTTACATACTAATGACATATTACTTATAAACCGTATCTGTATGAGATAAATCATAAGATGCATTTCTTTAATCATCTTGTCGGTATAGATACCAGTTCCTACATACTACTTACATATATTCGGTACAAGGCGAAAACCTGTTATTATACAAAATGTCAATATCCTAAAGGTTTTAACTTAAAATATTTTTTTCAGAAATTGTTTTTCAAAAGCATACAAATAAATTTTTCCTAGAAATCCTTTACTAAGGGATTTGTTTTTGGAAAAAAAATTGATGTTATAATGATACATACATATATGTATAGTAAGTATACATATATACATACTATATATGAGTGAATCTTGTATAATTTTACCTTTTTGAATATACAAGTAAAATAGAACCTCGATTATCCGAGTTTCCGTCAATGAAAAAAAAAAAAACTTTTGCTTTCGATTGAACCGAAAGAAAAGGATTTTTATTTGTACATTTCATAAATAAAATTTAATGTCACTTTAATTGTTGTTTTTATTACAGTAGCTTACAGTATCCAGTTTCTTTAATTTGAGTACATTATCAAATCTTCTTTGTTTGTTTAAAACTAAATTATTTAAAGCCAAATAAAATAGATTTTGAATTAAGCATGGCTCCAAATCAGCTTATAAAGACGTAAATGACACGGGAAATTGAACTTCAATGATTTTCTCATGGTCTACCATATTATCAGAGTTTTTGGTTATCCAAAGTCTGCCCGGTTCTAATTACCTCGGCTAACCGAAGTTCTACTGTGTATATATAGCGGAATTTTATATATAAGTATACAATATGTAATATATATTGTGTTTTTTTGTTCCTCAAGAATATTATGTCATATAAACAGTTTAGATATATGTATGTATATATTTCAACATATCGTCACTTACGGACCAATAACTTCAATCATCCAAAAAGCGATTTTTATTTTTTTTTTTATTTTCAATGGATTTTTCGCACAAAAATTTCGACTAATGGCTCTGTTCGGAAAATTTCGTATAAAAAATGGATGATTGGAGGTATTGGTTCTTAACCGACGAAGCTTTATCTCATTATATGTCAAATTTTGTTCTTTAGCATAGTAGAAATAGCAAAATATAAAAAAAAGAAATTAAATATTTATAGAATACGTTATTAATTTTTTTTTCTTTTTTTACGAGCAGTGATTTATTATTCCGCTAAAAAATAATTTAAATACAAAATTCTTCAAAAACGCATTAAGAAAAAAATATAATCAAAAATTATCCAACTATTGAAACAATAAAATAACAGAACGTATACATATATGATACTCATACACTGATAATATTATACATAACGTACCTAATAATATTGATTTCATTTATAGGATTACTATCCCTATTGGGAGTTTCTAAAACATCCTCGTTATCTTTAGTTGTGTAGCTAATTGAAAGGGGAATTTAAGCTCTTTCTATATATATATACTTAGTACATATGTACATTATAACTATGTATATACTACAAAATACCAAGGGCTTAGTTCCCACAATTATACAATATCTTTGAGTTATGATGGACAAAAGCCACTGAAAATCCCTCTCGGCAAAATATCTAAACTAATTTATTAGCAAATTATTAATTACTATGTATTAATTAGGGATGTTTAGCAATGTAACCGCTCATCTGAATTAACTACATAAGGCAAACTATAGTAAACTGAGCACAACACAACATACATTATAACAAATTAATATGTTTCTGATAAGGCAAGTGTATGTGTAGTAGTAAAACAAGCGATGACAACATTAAATTTAAATAAAGCTCTTTCTGTTCTGTCAACGTGGGGGGTCGGAACTTTAACGATGTACCTACTCTGTACCATAATATAATCTATAAGGAAACTTAAACAAATTATTTGTTTTATATACTTTGTGTATAGGTACCTATGTATGTTACAGACATAGGCAAATACATACCTACGATTAATTAACTTGCAAGTTTCCATTGATTGTTCTTAATTTGTTTGTTTATTCTGACGCTGTTTCAGATTTAGCGAATTGTTCCATAGACAATATATGTACAAATATACCTATCTACATATCTATCTATCTATTTGTAGACATAAAATCGACTATAGTTAGAGTTAGGCGACGATTTCTACATATATATGTATATACGGTGTAGTACATACATATATTGAAAGTTGGAAAATGCCCTAAGAGGTTTAGGTATATGTGGTATAGATACATGTTCACACTGTTCTCAATGCCAGGAGTGTAACCGTGAAGTGCATATGGTAACACAATTTATGTTTAATTACAATATATTTGTACAACAATAACGGCAACAAATATTGCAGGAAACTAAATTGCAGCAAGTGTTTTGTATGCACCGCTGTGACTATGTTTAAATACAAAATAATGTGTATAGGAAGTATTACATCAATGTATTAGAATTGGATATATAATATAATATATAGTTAGGTCTATTTTATGACCTCAAGCCTATCAATGCTGAAAATTTTATGGACAGATCACGACACTAATGCGGAAGTCATAAAACGAGCAGGCAGAGTGATCGTGAGTTATTTCGCAATATAAAAAAGCGGAAAATGCTTCATATTTCGCACACATAAAAAATACCACAGCTGTAGCAGATCATCCAGGGAAAAATTGAAGGGAGGCGCGATATCGGTAGGTGTTCCGTCTCAACACGTCACATGACGTTGCGGCACAGCACTCAACGAAGACCAATTAATTTGTCTTCATTAAGTTGGCAACAACAATGGAAAAGGATGCCAAGCCGCCCTGTCTCGCTCTCAGAGGTCGTGGACTTGAGATAAAAGCTCAGCGCAGCGGGATTGAGAGCACATTCTGTTGGGGACTATTGAAAGGTTTAAAAGATTAAAAAGTGTAAAGGTAAAAGATTAAAAATTGTAAAGTAAAGAGTAAAATTGTAAAGTTAATTAAAAGGTGAATAAAGTTAATTTAATTAAATCAAAATTAATATAAGTGTTTCTTATATATAATTAGTCTGTGCTATCGAACAGTAGGAAGCAAATTGTACAAATCTCCAAACCATCAGAGAACTAAGAGACGCAGCAAGAGACTGCGAACTAATCAACGATATAACATTAAAACATAGCCGCCAAAGTTCGAAACTGGACACGACAGAAGAAGAAGAAGAAGAAGTTTATCAATTCGCATATTACATTATTTATTGGAATTAATTTCAAAGTAAAACTCAAATCACTTGGTCTAACGATATTTTGGAGCAAAACCCTTCAATACATTTGTTTAGATTAATTGAGCATTAAACTAGTGATTATTCGCTCCAAAGATAAGCACTAATTGTATAATATTCATTTCTAAGGAGCATTTAAAGTACAAGATCCACCCTAACTCATTTTTGTTTTCGTCTAAATTTAATCTTTTACAAGTGACAATCTCATTTAAACATTAACAGTTCTAAAAACAAAACAAAAAATATACCTACTTACTTTCATCACTTTATTCATTACATTATTAAGATAATCTATTTTAACGTTCCTAGGCATAGAACAATGGAGTATGTACATATATCTCTGTATATCTTAACTCTATTTTTGACTATATTCTTATCTTTTACTCTTACTACTCTCATAGATACTTATACACCTAATAATAAATAAATACTCGCAATCAGTACAGCAAAGATGTCCTTTGGGGTTAAACACAGCTTAAGATCGTCTATCTCACTTTAAAACAATGTATTATACTAATTGTAAATGTACTAAATTTTAACTGGTATAAATTCAAAGCAAAATTAAAGTCTATAGTTAAGATTTGATTCATAGTAATATAGCAGCTATTCAGTTGAGAATACAAAACGGGAATATTTTCTGTAATTGCAAAAGAAGGGCGCCACAATTGAAAGTCACATGCGAATTTTTGTGTTGTATTTATTTTGTTCATTTCACATAATTGACCTATTTAAATATCTATGACGATGACGTTTTTCAGTTTTTCGTATCAGGATTATTACGATTTTACTCACAATTGAAGAATATTTATTGAAATAATTGATGCCGGAGGAACAAAGGAAATAAAAGTGTAACTATAGTGAGTTTAAAAAGTCGCATACAACAACAACAACAATATGGAAAAATCGTTAAAAAAAAGATTTAAAGTTAAAAAATGTTGTAACAAATAAAACAGAAAAACTATATTATTAAACATTTGTATGGTTTCTTTGTCAATACTCTACAAAATATTACAATACATGTTTATAACCGTATGATGTTAATCGAAGGGTATTATAACTTTGGTACGGAGTTTGTAACGCCCCCTAATACTCATCGTAGAAAAAAAAATTCAACACCATTG
>JANSTT010007580.1:0-27109 GCA_026745375.1 Platyura marginata
GTTAATCAAAAATCAGATAATCAAAATTCAGACAATTCAAAATTCAGATAATTTAAAAATCAGATAATTCATAATTCCGTTTTCGACCCTTTATGTGCAAATGGGTTCAACACTGTTTAATATGTACCCTTAAATACCCACCATATCTTAAACAAACTATTTTTTTAGCTATATTTCCATATAATGTTCAAAATTCCCCATGTAAAGCATTTTTCTGGTTCAAAGCAAACTCAATTCTATTGATAAATGTCATATCTGACTGTTAAAGTTATTTTCGTACTTGAAATAATTGCAGTTTACAGAGCATATCAGAATTTTTCATATTTATAGCCAAAAAATTGTTTGTGTGTGATTGATAATATTAACAAAAAAAAGGAGGTCATAATACAGGCAAGTCCAACTATTTTTGTATAATATTTTCTTTGTGCTGTGAATTGTGGGTATTCGGTTTTTTGGTTAAGAAGCAATAAAAACAAAAAAAAATAAAAATAAGCATTAAAGTCAGTTAAGAAATATATAGAATATAATTTTTTTACCCAAATATACGTCCTTGGGCATTTAAGGGTTAACCTTATTCGGTACCTTATATCGAGTACCTTTAAAGTTCCTTTTCTACAGCCTAAGAGTGACATCTATCGTGAATATAGATGGCGAAAACATAAAGTTTATATACGATTTTCATCTTGAGCCAAAATCCTATTACACAAGGAACCGATGCAGGATAATACGCAGTTCTACTGCAAACTAATTTATTTTAAAAGCAATTTTTACCGTAAACAAATTTATCGTGCATTGCTTTTCGATTTTTTTTTAACGATAATTAACGATAGTTTAACTATAACAGTAGACGAATTTTTGTAAATACCATCAGATCAAATTGCCCAGTCATGCTTGAATTTATCAATGAAGTGCTGAACGCCACAACTATCTGTCTCTGTTTGAGAACTAAACAATTCCTAAATTCGAATTAGAAGAGATTCACCATGCATGTCATTCTGATTTTTATGTAATTTTGACAAAAATCACTCAATTAAAGAGTAGAACAACGTAAAACTATTACCCTTATCCGTTTATAACAACAATTAACTAATCTTTTTCAGAAAATTAGCCGATTAAATATTCGATGTAATATAAAACGCCTTAAAATTTTCATTTAAAGCTTACACATGGAAAATTTATTAGATCCAGCTCAGCTATTATAACAGAAAAGTTGAACACCAATTTTCCATGACGATATTATGCTACACGAAACATGAGCAATATTTTATTCTGACGAAATTAAATATTCTTTGAAACCGGGAAAATGTTTATATCTAGGAAAAACTTTTAAATAAATTCCATATAGCAGCACTATCAATACAATTAAATATTTTAATTGCAATTGCATTGTTCAGTTTACTATTGTTCTATATATGTACTACAATTGATTTTGTAATTAAGTATGTACTAGTACAAGTTTTATATATTTCACAGGAAGAGTATAGGGAAGAGTATAAAAATATATAAATAGACACAATCATGTTGAAATTACCTCCTTTTAACGTCTTCTTCATTATAATTGGGTGGAATTCAAATTTTCTACTTCTGCCACTAAGGCAATCTTGGTAGGTTGTATAATTTTATATAATTTACTTTATACTTAAATAATGTGGTCACAACCACCCGTGAGGTAATCTCGATACTGACTTAATTTATATTTCTTTTCTTCGTATCGATGCAATTCATATATGCACAGGGTGTCACTACAGGTTAGGTTAGGGTTATGAAAAAAATGTCAGGCGGATTTTGTCCATTTACCGCCTAGTTGAGGCCCCTAATATACGAGACCCGAGGCTGTAAACTCTCCTGCTTCCTCCCTCTCTGATAGGCTCTGTATGTAACACTAACACTATAGAGAAGACTTTTAAATGTAATTTATTATTTACGTGACCCGCTGGTTTCTAAAAAAAACACTAACTGTAAAATTAAAAATGGCGTATATATTTCTAAGATGATTTCAAAATCGCAACATAAATGCGATAGGTACATCGTTAACTTGAAAGGTTTTTCTTTAGCTACTTATTCATCAAAATATTGTGATCTTTATCATTCTCAAACATGAATTGATAAAAAAAATTCAAATGATCTAATACCAATCAAACCTTATAGTTCAGGATAACACAATTAAATCGTATGTCGATGTCCCTTTTGTACTAATATATACTATAAATACATAAGATCCAACTATTGTACATATATGTATATAGTACAAAATGGCTACAAGTTGCCGGAGGTTTTGATACACAAAATAGAAACTTAAAAAGGTATCATCAAATTATCATCAATCTTACTTGAAACGCAATTTTGCATGACATTTCGTTTAAATAATCTCTTTTCTTATATACGTTCTTGAGGTATGGTATGGAGATTGAATGTTCAGGATGTATTAAACATATGTATACCGAAGAAGTATGTACGGTACGTGCACAGTAAGGTACATGAAATGTGACTGATTGATAGATAAATTAGCTGTGAGCTACTTTCATAATATAATTTTATACATATTCAAGATGTTAAATCGATACTGTACCTACTGTACCTTCATTGGTATATAGCAGGCATCGGAAACCTATGACCCGCGGGTCACCAACTGAACCATTCGATAATTTGAAGTGACTCACCTGAGTTTCGCAAATAAAGTGTAAAATAACACTTTGAGAAAATATAAATAGGAGATGAACATTTTAGTGTGATTATAATAAACATAGGCGGAATACAGCGACAGATATAAAGAAGAGTAGATGACTCGCAGCCAAAAAACGTTGCCGATGCCTGGTATAGAGTTAAACATTTAAAGAGTTGCAAAGAGGATAATCTACAGATTTAACTTAAATGTAAGTATTTGATAAGCGAATTAAAAAGCTTTATAGCAAAAACTAAAACTTCCCATTTAAACGTAAAATTTTCCAACTGATTACCCACTTTAAATATTTGGAAAATCAAAAGTTTGGTTTAAGTTGGCAAAGTTTTCAATTGCATTTTTATATCAAACGATATCAAAAAGGAAATAGTTAGATAGTCAAAACTTTAAATAGAAAGTCGAATCTTTCTTAAAGTATACCAGATAAATCTTACAAATGTTATTGATTTAAGGAACGTGATTCAGAAGTACCTTTTTGTGGAATAAGAACCAATTGGTAACTTCTTAATTTTAGCATTTACAACAACAACAAATATTTAGAAAAATATGCATTCGAATATAAAATGATAACATACCCTCTCAGAAGATATGATGCTGCTGATGGACCAGCCATTGCCAGTGCCTTGTATCTAGCCTGTTCGGTGGTAGGTAGAACAATGTCAACCGAACGCGAACGTGTTGCGCAACTATTTACGGGAACCGTAAGCGTAAAACCACCATCGGGTGGTTGCAATTCTTCCGTTTTAACGCTTGATGTCATTTTGGTAAAACACGAATCAACCGATGCCGCTCGATCACGCTTTAGATCCGGTACTGTTAAATAAATATCTTGAACACAATCCGATGATCCTACATCGTTATCACTTGTTTTATTGCTATCGACACCATCCTCATCTGGTTCGTCCTTTTTTTGATTTTCTTTGTCAGCATCGGACATATTTTCCAATGAATTTCCCGTTGGTTCAACGAAAACGGCTTCCTGCCGTGAAATTGATCGTCGTCGGGCTCGTGGTGCTGGCGTTTCATCAAAACATGCCAATTCGATGATCGGTGATGGTGGAAAACATGGTGATGCCGGTGGCGATCCAACAAATGGTGTCAATGGAAATTCTGCTGAATCATGATTTGTTGGTGACAATGTAAACGTAATGCCTGGCGAATTTATAACCGGTGGTACAAGTAAATTGCCATACTTGGGACCATCCTCATCAGCTGAATCATCATCACTCGAAGACATGTCACTGTAACTAAGTGATTTAACTTCAATGTGATCGATGAAAAAACGTTTTTCAGCACCGACAGCTCGTTCATATTCCTCGACATATTGACAGTGAATACATGGTGGTGGCGTTTTCGAATTGGACGATCGTCTTCGTTGGAATCGTTTAGGTACTTCAAGAAATGCGGCCGCCGAATCTTCGTGGCCAGCTGAATCAAAGCTGCGTGATCGTTGTCCACAATGTTGTTGAGGTACGGTCAGTAAGTCTGAACGTTCATCAACGGAGGTTTGAAATCGAAGGTTATGCATCGATCGCTGTGCCTCCAGTTGGATTTCATCAAATGAGGCGGATCGAACCTATGGTTTTTTTTCAAATAATTTCTTGTTGTATTCTTAAAGAAAAATTAAATACAAATATTTCTTAAAATGTCAGAAATTAGAATTTCTATACGAAGACGCTCGCAAAATCCATAAATTACTAAGGATTAATTAGAATATTTTTAAGATTTTTTTTTCTCTCTTTTGTGCAAATTTTGTATAAAACAGATTACTTTCATAAACCCATGATGACTAACGAAATAAGAGAATACTATTTTGACTGATCTGTTGATTTGAAATTCCCATATACGGAAATTATGGAAAATAACTTCAAATTCTAGTAATCACATTTAATAGCCTGGAATAGTGGTAGTGTTTATGTAAACTAATTACATATTGTGCACTAACTAATCGACTGAAGTGACCTGCAATAATCTATAAACACTTTATATGCTTCTTTAGAAGTCACAATGATCAAAACAATTTAAAATATTTTAAAATTAATTTGTTTCAATAAATTTTATTATAATTCAAAATATTAATTTATTGGTTGTCAAAATAAAAAATTAGAGAAAAACAACTCACCCCATTTCGAATGAAATGTCTGAACACTAAATTTGCATATTATGTATAAATAGTAAATAATTTCTGACATTTATTGAGGAATATTTTAAATTGAATAATACGAACGAATAATTGAGTTATACCATGCATAATGGCATGCAAAAATTAAAACAATAAAGAAATTATGAGACAGAATATCTCTCGATTGAATAAAGTCAAAGATTCATATTGATAACAAAAAAAAAAAAAGGAAAAACTGAAATGTACATTTAACATCGAACATCTATCTAATCACACCTGCTTTGGTACTTCTAGGCTGCTTTGAGTTTTCATTTCAGCACCAGTTGGTGTTCGCGATCGTGTAAATGTGGTACGCAACCGGTGCATATCGCTTACAGACTATTCGTATCCAAAATATGTCCTCCACCTTCTTCTTCGGCCTTTGTTGGTGATGACGTCCAAACAACGTCCCAGCAAGGTAGCCCCAGCTATACAACACCTCTAGGCCGAGGCTTACGACCCATTTTAACCAATTTTCTTTGTCCTGCCACTACAAGAAAAATAATAATTTTTCTGAGTATAAACCCAATTTCCACTAGAGGATGAAAAAAAATAAAGAAAATTTCTTTGTATTATTTCACTGTAAATAAAACGTGCTTATTTTGTATATAGGTTTGTTTATGTAGATTGGTATCTATATGTAGGTATATAACATACATAATATCGCCTGTAGTGATATGAGAATAAAAAAAACCCTTTTTTTAACCTTTTCAGAGAGAAAAAAATATCATTTAAAATGCACGTTTTAAATCAAACCTAATTTTTCTTTATTTTCCCTTTTTCTTTTGCCTCCATTTGTTCTGACACAAATACTCCATAAGATTGTGTGTATGCTTTACTATATGTCTAGTAATACGAACCAAATAAACTTCGCATTTTATGATTGAAACCTTGAAAAGGGATAAATTTTATAGGGTGGCAAAATTTACTTGATATTTTGTAGTGGGTACGTACAGATTGTATTTCAAAAGCTTTATGAAACGTATTTTAGACAATTCAAACATTTTACATTTTATTTAATACTTTCCAGCTACACAAACACACACACACACAGAGGCGCACACAAACAAAGAGAGAGAATAAAAATACATATAGACGGGTTACGGGTTATATCTAAAAATAAATTGTTTCGAAAAATTGTCTTTTTTACCAGTTATTTTGATCAAATTGATCGACAAATTGTAAAGCCGATAATCCACTTTGATGTCTGTAAATGTATATGGTATTTTTGTATTTTATTAAAAGATTCTTTCTATCATCTATAATTCGATACTATATATATATATATATTATTGAAGCTTAGCCTAAAGCTTAAAAAAGCTTTCCAATAATAGTGCGAATATAAAAAGTCATTGTGTGAAACAATTGGTGAACAATTTGCTGATGTATATTACAAATTAATTTAATAAAATCAATATAAATAGGATTTAAAGATTTTCATTGGTTTAACATACAGGAAAAATGGCATAGTACTGATTCTAAGCCGATAATGCAATGTTCAAATCGTTGAATCTAGGCCAAATAGCCTCAGGATACTATAAAGCACATACAAAAATTAAGAAAATTTTTTGTTAAATATCTTTAATTAATTGGTAATTAAACTATTAAAAATAAGGATTTTCAAGAAACCAAGGTGCAGGATTGTTAAAGTAACACTTTTTATCGAATTTGTTACATTTGATACGAAATAATACAAACTGGTAATAAATGGAACAAATGTAACAATTGTAGCAAACTAATACCCATAAACCTCGTCACAAGACATATTCAGAAATATTTCAGAATGGCGAATTGACGACAATTATTGGGTTGAAATTATGGTAACAAATATATGTAGCAAATGTAACTTGTTTTTCGTTATGTAACTAGTACCAAATTAGGTATTTTATCGATCTATATTCTTACTTTAACAACTCTGCCTAGGTAAACGGCCTGATGATGATGATGATGATGAGGTGTAGTGAACGAAAGTGAAATCTTATTAGACAACAGAACAAGATGGTGATTCATTGTGAAACGTTAAATGGCATAATCATAATTGAATTTTTACTTAACTAGACAGATTTATGGGTTATATATATATATATATATATATAACTACTTAATGGTATCCCATTGTTTTAATGCACACAGAAACCATCATGGCATAAACGTGCCAAAAACAATTGTAAATTTGTAGCAAATTGATCGAAATGAAAATGCTTGCCTTTGGATAAATTATTTTCAAATTATCTACCTATACGATGTAGATGTAGATGAAAATATCTAGTGCAAGAGTGCAATGTCATTTTAATAATTTAGCGAACCAATCATGATAGATTGCAATTTGAAGGACTAACCAATTTTAGTATATACGATTTACGATGTGGGTACAAGGATTAATTGCAACTCAACCATTTATCTGCATCGTTTTTGTCTTAAGTGGTTTTGTATGTAACTAAATGCCATCTCTCTCTCTCATGTGGAATTTATTTATTTCGTTATAAATATAAACTTTCTAATTGCATTAACAATAATGATAAATAATCTCTTTAATTACAGTACAAACAATGTATTAATAAGAACAGTACAAAACTTTCTATATTCCATTTCAGTAAAAAATCTTTAACCTCCAATAAAAAAATTATAAAATTGACAGAGAACTGCTGATACGAAAAATTATTAAATCCGTTCTATTTAATATACTGTCAAAAAAACAATAAAAAAAATTAATTAAGCACTAAATCAAATTTTGTATTAAAAACTATATAACCCCTAAGGGTTGCAAAATATTCATTTAATTCAAATCTATTCAATTTGGAATTCAGCTTCATTTTAAGTTAAAAAAAGAAAGAAAACTTTTCTCGCATAGTGTGCAGTTATCCACAGTTCTCAAGTGGCAATTAATCAAAAAGCTTTTTCATTCCATAGTTATAGTTATATCAACCAACTCACCAAAACCAACCCACTACATATATGCAAGCAAGCGATAACCGTCATCGTACATATGCATACATACATACATACATTTGTATGAATATATACATACATTATATGGAAAACATATTTGGAAAATGTGAATAATTACAATTGTGCAGGCGAAAAATATTTAAATTGGATTTAACCGCACTTTTTCTGTATGTGTGTGTGTGTGTGTATAGTCGTTCACAGTAGAGACGTTTAATAGCATAATTCCAAGTTCCAACTTCAAAAATCCAAGTAGGTATAGAAAGTTTTGAGGAATTAGCATTGACACGCAATGCTTTCGAAACGATTTTTTTTTTCTTTTTTTTGTTGAGCCACTATAAGGCGTGTACACAATTAGGTCTATTTTCATATTATAACAGCCTTTGTGCATATAGATATAGTTATATAGAATATAGATATGTACCTATAGAATGGTATAATTGTATATAGCCTTATTACTTGTGCGGCTTGGAGGGAGAGCTTTATTCTTATCACGCAAAAATATTCGCTTAAATGATTTATTTAGTTGGAAAATATCTAACTAACACTGCATGAAATGGTATATTATTTTTGGAATTTTAATTGTAAATTAGTTTTTTTCTCTTCTTTTTCTAAATTTTTTTCTTTTTTTTCTTTTTTTTATTTGCGTGCTGAGATTATCAACGCAATGTTCTACATATAATACCTTCACTATATAGAGGGTGTATAGATTTAATATCGTTCACAATTACATTTAGATTAGCTTTAGTATTTTTACATGCAATTATTTAATTAACGAAAATTTAGATTGATGTTTGTTATCGTGTTGTTTGGAGTGTAATTTTTGTTAATAGCTAGATTATAATTAGTAGACATTAACAACTCTATGGTTAGATGGTTAGATTTTGATTCAAATCTTGTCTGGGTAATTAAAAGGAACCCCCATGTTTAATGAGGTCAAAATTTGTATATATGTTAACTAGAAATGTATAGCAATTTATTAAATTATGATATACATATATTTCAATTGTATATATGTATATAGCTATTGACCTATCCAATTAGCAAATCTGATTATTTAAAAAAACTAGTAAAGAAGAAATTATTGGCTACGCCGATTATAATATACCCGTACGAGTACCTACCAATTTATTATCTACGACAGCGATTCCCAACCGAAATATATAAACAATTTATAATCTTTATGATACTTTAATTATGAGACTATACAAAAATGTTGTCACAAATGATAAAAAGATTTATTAATACTACGGCAATAAATATTTGATTGAGAAATATTTCAGAATGAAAAGTGACTATTGTTGAATAATATCTATATGTTTTTTATGAAAAAATTAAATTTAGCACTAAGGAGTCCGAATCAAGGACTTTTTAAATTTAAATCTAAGTATTATGCTCAAAGAATAATTGGCAACGCTGATTTGAAGTTGTCTTCATTCAATTTAAAACAAAATCCCAAAATCTATGAAAATTTGGATATTCTTATGAATTTATTGTATTTTTGAAAAACAAATACCTACAGAACAAAATTAACAATAGAATCGGATTTACGTTTTAAAATTAAAACTAAGTGATACGAAGCCCGACATAAAGAAGTTTATATCTCGAGAACAAACCAGTTTCATATTAAATTTTTTTATTTTTTTTTTATTGTTGTCATATTAACTTTTTATACATAAAGTAAACGTAAATGAATGATTAATAGCAAAATTAATAAACTTCACCTCTCTAGCTTTAGTCGTTTAGCCGGAATTTGGTTACGGACGGACATACATACATATTTTGACTTAAAATTTCACAAAAAAGCCAATGGTACAAATATGTATGTATGTAATTTGAAATATGTCCACTTATCTATAGTAAAAAAAGTGGCGGTTCCTGGTGGTATCAAATGAATCCTCTGAATATAACAATACCTAGTTATATTAGTCAAAGAATAATTTTTTTCCATTGCAACAATATGAACTGTCAGTTTTAATGATTAATTCATCATTTGTCTAATTTGCGTTATCATTAAAGCAAAAAGTGAAAATTTTCACAGTTCTATAATACACCTACCTATCTATATAGCGTTTATAATCCTGGAATATAACATAATCAGCAATAATAATTGATGTTGTGGCATTACATTTAAAACAAATAAAATCAACTATGAATGGAGTAATCCATCATTCGTGATGAAAGCTATGAACTATTATTATGACTTTTGACATGAATATTTAATAAATAAGCTTAAAAGCCGAAACATAATCGACAAAATAAATTGATTGATGTTTTATGATGAATGCCAATAAATTCCAAAAAAAATCGCAATACAATTTTTAAAAGAAAGCCAATTATTAATAAAAATATATTAGGCTTAGATCTAGATTATCGTGCGATTACTGTATTTGTGATGAACTAACGCAAGACTAAGGCCACAGCAGTCTTGATCTTGGTCCTGCACATTGGTTCTTGGGTTTTTTTTAGAAGAGTCTTAGTCTTGGCCTTAGTCTTGTACATTGGATCTTGGTCTTGCATATTCTAGATGAGTCTCATTTTGCAAGACCAAGATCAAGACTGATTTTCCCATACACTATACTGTATACATGCAAAAAGACATAAAACAGGCATAAATGAAAATATTTATCTGCCAGACAATTTTGCAATTTTTCATTCTGACTTCAAGACTTACAATCAAAACAATCTTTTAGGTTAACACAGTCCTTTAGTCTTCAACGATTTCTATGCATCTACATATCTATCGATAGTTATTTGAAAAAAAGGTCTTAACTCTCATTTTTCAAATTTTTCAGGAGAGCGAAAAAACTACACAGCATTTTAACGAAGAGATATGATAGGGACCGTTAAAAAAGCGGACAAAACCCATATTTTTTCGTAAAATATAGTAAAATAGTATTGCCAGATAGTGTAAAATATCCCAAATTACCAGATATCATAAAAAATTGATTTTAGAGCCTTTTATCAAATAACCATCAATTCTAATCGATTCTAATTTTTGTTTTCACAACTTTAGCATTGTAAATTGTAATAGAAAATAGTTCATTTTTATAGAATTTTTTTCTTTATAATATTATTAACAAACAACTTTGATAGATATACAAAGTGTACGTACATATTCCAACACTATTTATTTAAATCTATAGAAAGGAAAGGAAATGAAAACATTAAATTCGTTTGATATATTTCTGTCAAAGGTTTTATCCTTTTGCTAAAAGTGTTAATATAAATATAAAGGATTGATAAAAATAATATGTAATATTTTTATGCATGTATGATGTATAAAATTTAATATTATTCAATATATGTACATTATACATATAGATGTATGTATGTATAATATATAAAAAAAATAAAATCCATACAAAAATATTTTTCTCCACTTCTTGACAACTACACCCATATTATATAACTGAATAGATACATCTGAATAAATCTATGTAAAACATATCTTATCAAATAAAGCATTTCCTAAATCTACACACATTTCCATTTCTATTTCCTTTCTATATATTCAACAACGATTTTATGTGTTCAACCAAAGAATGGCGGAAAATTCGAAAATCCGGAAAATAAATCAAAATTCAAACATCGAAAAATGTTCGAATATTATTATACAGCATGTGGAGAGAAACCTCATTTTTATATGAATTCGCATAAATTATTTCGATAGCAAACAAAAATTGGCTTAAATTGGCTCAATTGGCTGCTGAAGTATTTTATTCCGATTTAAATCTCCTTTATCCCGGTTGGATATGCGACAAAATTGCAGTAAATGTCTCATTTGCATAGTTGAGTGTGTGGCGCTGGATTGATGTATGTACGTACAGTACAGTACATACTATGTGTTCAAATATAACTAACAATGTGGTTAATTTATTGGTAAACAGTTTATTCAAACATATGGAGGTGGTAAAGGATTTTTGGAAGGTACACAATTCCAGATTTCAACGTATAGAGTTGGCATTACGTGTGGTTTGCGATTGTTTTGAAATTCTATCGAGTTTTAGTGATTTTGTTGAGAAAATTATCGGATCTGTAATGAAATTACAATAAAATGAGACAAATTAGATGTACATCAGATACGAGGCGTAAAATTGACTTGACTTTCACACTTTTTTTTGGGTCAAATTTAAAATTAATTGTTTGAAGAGTATTTTTAGGAGATAAAATAAACCACCATCATAATTTCACTAATTTTTAGAATTTTTCACAAAAAAAAAACAAATTTTTGAAGATAAAACCAAAGTTTATTTTTTTGGTTATTTTTGTGTATATGATTTTTGTACTTTATCGATCCGCAACTAAACCAACACGATTGCGTTTATTAAGCAATTAAGCAAAATAATTTTTATTAATCCCTGCCCTAGACCTACAGTTTTATGTGGAATCCGAACCACTCGGCCCAAACCTCAAAGTCCGTATAAGAGAAAAAACAATGAATATTTTTACTCTGAGAGAGGTATTGAACCCGAGACCTCCCCTTCCAAATAACATCACCTCTACCACTGAGCCATTTGGTCGGTAAAAAAATAACTAAATAAATTACAAATATTTTACTAAATATACTCATTGTTTGATAATGAACATCGCTTATTCGAAATTACCACAAATGGAGTTAGCAATCATATGAATGCCATAATGTCTTATCATATCGTTATATGGACAAAATATGGACATAACTAAAGGAACATAATAATCCTATCAGTCCTGTGTACCTAAATAATGTAATAGTCGATAATACACTTTATTCTATAGTGAAAATAACAGCCATTTTTGAATTACCACATTATTTTTCTAACATAAAATATTAAAACTGATATTCATTTCATATATAAAAAAATAGAAGAAAATTGCTTCCTACAAGTATGTACTTAAGTAGATATAAACTTTATGACCGAAAAATATTATGAATTATTTATAAGAGTATGTATGTATGTATGTATGCATGTATGATGATGATAAATATATATGTATAATATATAATCTACCCATACATAAGTATATGTACTGTACATATATGTAAGCACATACATTAACCAAAAGAAAAATAAACTGCGCCATATTCTATTGTCGATTTTTTTTTCTATTTTACTTTTAGGCAGAAGGTAAAAAATTACACATTTCTAACAATTTTCACATTTTTCTTTATACGAGTATTTTACATGAACGTTTTTATTGGCAATTGTGTTAAATTCACATGAGGTTGTTGTCACATGTAATTTTTCCTGATTTACATAATTTTATAGAATTTTATTATTTATTATATTTCATATTTACTTAGTTAATTCATTTTAATTTTTTTCGACTACTGGTATATGAAATATAAGGGAAAAGCTTTGGTTTCATGCAGAAATTTTCAAAAAATTGTTTGCGTTTTATCGTTTCACCAATGGCAAAAATTTCCAATAAAAAAAAGCAATAAACGTTTTGGTCACTCGCTCGTTGGCACAATATCTCAGGAACGCGTTCAGCTTGCATTTTTTTTAATGGTTAATATTATGTCTATAGGCCGTTTGGTATTGGACAAAAATGGACAAAATCCCCCCCCACTTCTTTGACCGCTACTCATATAAAGTTTTTGTAAAAAATATATTTTTCATGTTTTCTTTAACTAAATGACAAAATTTTGAAAAAATTGTAAATAGAAAAAAACTTTTTATTTTTTGTACTGCATAATAGGGGATCATCATTTTTGATCTATCGTTAACCCCTCACAAAATGTATTATATTATATATTTCCTTTTAGGTCCGTGAAATTTTGGTTGGGGCTTTTTTCTTAACGAGCTGCTTGATATTGAAAACATCCAAAATCGCCCCACTTCTTTGACCTTCTTCTACACAAATTTTTGAAAAACACGCCCACTAAATATTTCAAAAAAAACTTTTATTTTTTAGATTTTCATAATAGGTGGCTATCAATTTGGAGCCACCGTTAACCCTTACAGGACCCTCCAGGGAAAGGTGGGAGAAGGTTGAGCAAGGTTGGGGTAAGGATGGGAAAATGGTGAGATACAACTTTAATAAATAAATTATGATACAAATAGATGAGAATTAGATTCGAAGGGAGTAACTCTTATAGATTGATTTAATGGCCAAAAAACATTTTGTAAATATCTAAATAAATCATTCATCTTTTTTAGCACTACAAAGAATAAATTCTTGACAGAATAAATTCTTGACAGAATAAAATATGTAATGGAAATTTTTAAATGATCTAAGAAAAAAATCGTTCCTAACCCTCCATAACAATAATGTACAATAATAGATCAACTAACCTTGAAAATAAATGTTTTTGAAGCTTCGGTTCCTTAATCTTTATCATACAACTAACCTAATATTTTATCTTCTCGGTTCGTTAGTAAATCCATTAACTTAAGTAAGGTTCTTTACCTTCATATATCATAACAAAACAAAGTACGAATTGTTTTTGACATCTGAGACAGTAAAGCTTTCTCATATGATTATATAATATACGGACAGAAAGCACTTAATGGTGAATATTAAAAATATCATATATATAAATATATATATATATATATATATATATATGTACAGTACATATATGTATGTATGTATGTATATGGTAATTTTATTAAAACAATTAAAATATGATTATAGAACCTAACCCAACTAACTAATATCGGTAATATAGGTAAAGTGAACATTTAAACGATCAAATAATATGAATCCAATTTTAAATACCTAGGCCCAGGCCGAGATAAACTCGACATAATGGCGTATGACTTTTATGTGGGAAGAAATCGTACATTAACATCGAAAAATAGTAGAATGGTAGAAAATGTTTTTTATTTCTTATAGGTCACAACCGCAATGAAATAAATTACGTTTATTCCACGTTAAGTTGACCTTTTTTCAACGAAAGTTTTTCTTATAAATTTACCAATTTATGTTTTTTTATACAACATTTTGGTGTGCGCTGTGTGCGGCATTACACATACATACATATATAATACATAATACAAACAACAATGGACAAGATTGAAATTGAAATTTATTCTTATTATGTGGTCAAAATTAAGTTATTTTTTCAATAAATAAGGTGTAAATGACTTTGGCTTGGTAAAATTTCCTTATCTTGTTAGTTGGGTTATGTACGAGTACGTATACATTCATATATTGTATAGGAAACATGTATCCTTATAGACAAATAGAAATGTCACATTAACAAAACCATTACATTTCAACTCCTTTAATTGAAATTGCCTCGTTAAGCATCAAACCTTTCTAATGGTATATAACTAGACCTAGAGGTACAAATACTATATTATAACCTTCTTTCAGTATATATCCTTGCTTAAACTAACAATGTTTTAATGATAGTTCTCTGGTTTCAACTAACAAAACATTTTGACTATTATGTATTTTAAATGGTACTAGTAGCACAAGTTCTTCGTCCTGTGTATATTTAACCATGCGATCACGATACACATATCTCTGTAGTGTAGGGCAGCGATTCCCAAATGAGGGGTCGCGACCAAATTTGGGGTCGCATGCAACTAAAATTGGGTCGCGTAAAAATAAAAATGTGAATGCTTTTTTCAAGTATTAAAATTGTTTATATAACATTGGAGTTTTCTTGAACTGGTTTTGGACTGAGCTTTTTTACATCAGTGCATGATGCCTCAAAATATTTGACTTTTATCACATTCAAAATAATATTTTTTTTATTAATTAAATCGAAATTATTATGATTTTCAAATTGTGTTCCATGAAAATAAAAGGTTGAGAATCGCTGGTGTAGAGAATAGTCTCATTGTAATAACATTCGCATATTATGTATGTAGCTGGGTAGAACACTACTTTTAATTAAAGTTCGCCTTGTTATTATGCCTTTGGTGTTTAAAATTTATTAAAATGTCTATAGTTAATGTCAATTAAACTAAAGGGATACTGTCAACATTTTTTTATTGTAAACTCTCCTACCATAGTTTCGCAAGCAAGTTTCTGGTGGTTTTATAAATGTTGAGAAAGTCTAATTAACATTTAGTTTCATTTTATATTAAATAACTGTTGTTCAATTAAATGACGCTATATGAAAGCTTTGGGATACATTTCCAAGTTAACTTTACATACAATGAAAATTAGGGTAGTACAATACAATTTTTTTTTGCTCTCACCCTCTACAAAGTTTAATTTTGTTAAAAAAGGACTTTTTTAAAATTTTAGATTTTAAACATTATTAAATAGAACTTTAATAATTGTAAACAATAAGAGGGGTGGGCCGGAGAAAGTTTGAAACTTTTTTTATTTTGGACTTCAAAACTTTTCGACTGACCTCTAAATAAATTTGAAAAAATCTAAAATTTTGAGAAATTTTTTTTTTACCCGTATATAACTTTTAGAAGAGTCAGCCGAAGTAAATTCGGAACTTTTGCATTTTGGACCACCCTAATCTACAGTTATGATGAATGGAAACATTAAAAAGGTACTACATATAAAAATTATAAAATCGGTATGTAAAAATCCTACAATGTTCATAAAATGTTTTGAGTTACAACACGATTTTCTAATTATTTTCTATTACAACACATTCTATGCAAATTTTTCTTTCGTCAATGAATAATTTCAAACAACTCTTTTTACCGTAAAATTGGAAAAAAATACAAAATAACATTTTCATTTCGTGACTTTTCCTGTTGTTTATATTATCACGATTTGCGTGTAGCAAGATATTTAATCAATTGCGTGCTACCATGTAAACACGCTACACTACACAAATACTTCTGTTCAAGTATGTATATATAGTAAAACCACCAGTTGAATTTATGTTTTATTAATAAGCAAACTCACCAATAATAATTTTATAAAAAAAAGTGTGACAATATACAATACAAAGTTAAAAAAAAACCCTCCTAATCCTGTCATATTATCAATTCACATAAACTTCAATTTCCTGAATTTTATTCCGAACAGGGCCAAATACGATATGAAAATTTGCTATGTTTATTGGTTTTTAGTGGGTCTACCGCGGTTGTCGCCAGCGATCGTTCAATAAACGCTTTTATAATTTTGGTACCGGCAGTCTCGATAAGCGATCATTGAACGATCGCTTTTTGTAAAATGTCGTACTGTCATTATTGGCGCGTTCGTTTGTCGCTATGCGGTAGATCCACAGGTTTTTATCGTAATTAATATTGTTTTCGGCTTATCAATAAATGTGTGGACGGGGAGAGGCTCTACATCTATGTTAGGATTATGTCATCTATAAACTCACAAATCCTAAACTAGAAATAACAAATAGAAAACATTCCAATTTAAAGATACAACATTATTTTGCTATTGTTTCATGTGAAATATTTTCCAATGGTTTTTTTTTTTACTTTATTTGTTCATTGTCGATTTTATGACAAATATTTTGCATGGAAATATATTCCTTTGTAAAGTGCACAGATTTTGGTGATATATGAATGATGATATGGAGCACATAACACATAATCGAAAAGACGCACTATAACACCATATTGAAGAAATGGTTTATTAAACTTTTCGTTACTTTCTTTTACTATTTTGTGATGCTATATAACGAAAAGATTTATTTATTTTTTTTTTACGATTTTTGTAGATATACAAAGATAGCTGTAACTTTATTATGGACTTTTGGCACATTTTCTAGAGCAAAAAAAAAATTTGTGCTATTTTGATGAAATATAAATTGTGGCATTTCTAAATGCCCCCCAGGAAAAATGAAACCTTCAGTAAAACCAAAGCGATATAATGTCATTTTGAATGAAATGAAAAGGAATAGTCACTATATTGACATTTATAGATATATCTAAGTGAACTTGAAAAAGAAATAAGTATATAGCAAATACAAATCAATATTATTTTTTCTTCGTACAATAGCAATATCTATCTGGATGCCTTAAGAAGTATATCTCTGATAGAATGGATCAAATCGTAAAATTCTTTATGTAATACCAAAAAAAAAAAAAATCTTTTATGAAGAACGTGTGTCCTATAATAAATTGGAATGAGATGTGTCGTCTTTATAAAATAGGAACACATAAAAAATTTCAGTTTTATCTACAAAAAAGATTAGCATGGACACGATATGCTCTAAGGACCGATTGTATTCTTCTCCCGCACAGCTATTCAATTCATTGCTATTCGGATCCTTCAACGAATTTCAATGACATTAGTTAGTTATTTTTATAGAAACAGTCGTGACTAATATCACAAGTCAATGTAGGGCCGAAAAATTATCGATAATTTAATAAGAATGAGATATGCTCATATTCTTCTGATGAGTGTCTTAATGTTAGTTCTCTGCCATAAAATAGAGCGGATTTAATTAAACAATGGATGTCTATATATACAGATTTGGGGAATACTTTCCAGCTTTCACTATTACTCCTGCGGAATATCTTTAATCTTCTGTAGAAGGATGTTTCCTGTTGACAATTAAGTTTGCTGTAAAGGATAAGACGAACACACACATTTGTGGGAATATTCTACACTTAGCCGATTTTGAACTTAGCGGATTTTGACCGGATTTCCACATCACTGATAAGAATACTTTTACATTCTATTCAGCAACAATGGTCGTATAGGGGAAAAGGTATTCAGCGGATTATGTAGACAAACAACATGAAGTAGAATTTGTAACTTGTCACAATGACGACAGTTATTTTATGTTATTAAGTTATGTTATCAATAGTTCGTATTCTGAGTGTGATTATTTCTATTTATATTTATTGTGGAACATGAAATTCATTTAGTAGTAGTAGTAGTAGTTTTTAAAAAAAAAAATTTAAATCAATTTGACATTCATTCATTTTAAATAATTATAATCATTTCGACATAATTATGCTGAATTGAAAGGAAATTTTTTCATTTGATATACGACTTACTCATACATACAAAAACCATTCTCCGGTGCACGACGATATTGTAAAAAGAGAAAAACAGCCACATTAAAATATAATAAAATAGACAGTGATAAACAATAATACGATTTACCAACGTTTTTTAATAAAATAAGTCAATTTAAAAATTTCGTATTATTTAAAATTAAAATTGTGTCCCAAGAGCCAGGGGAATTACAATTAGAAGACAAGATATCAAATTTATTGAAACTTTTTAGCGAAAAATATGAGCTAAACTTCAACAGACTTTAATCTTTAACATTCTTTCTAAGTACATATTTCTGTAAATACATCATTCGAGAATACATGCTGTGCGCCAATCCTTATACTATGGCAATTTTCTACAACCTCCCCTAAAAAAAAAAAGATGTACAAATTATTATTTTTGTCATAAAGCCAATTCGTAATAAATTTTATTTAAAAGAAATATGTTTCAACATCACTATTGACATGTCTTTATCACACAACACATGTCTTGACTATTAGCAAAACATAAAATGTGTTTTTATAGCACTTTTAGTGATTACATAGAGTTATAAGGGTTAGATTCTTTGTTAATGGATGCTGCCTGATAGCTGATTACAAAGAAGTTTATGATCAAATAAAAGTAGAGCTTACAGGAGGGTATTAAGAATATTATAGGTATGTGTATTGTGTATTTAAGAATAGAATGTGCTTAATATTATAGACCAAAAAAAAGAAAAGAAGAAAGATACAATAGAATTTCGATATAGGATTTCGATTTGTTTTTTTTTTTTTTTTCTTATTAAGCTGGGAATTTGTATTGTGTGTGAATATATTTGGAATGTAGGCGTAATTTTTTTTGTTTGGGATTTAAGTAACATTATCTCTTTATTTTTTTGTTCACATTGGTTTTATCGATAATTGACGATTTATTCAGTTAAATTGCGAAATGATTTTAATTTATTTAATAAATAAGATGTCACGTGAAAGTGAAAGTAAAATATTTCATAAATATATTTCACCCCTTTAATTCTGTTATATATTTATTAAATTAAATTAATGAAATCTAATTATTACAATTTAAGTGTTGCCATAACAAAAATATTGGTAACAGTTAATGTACACAATTTTATAAAAAAATCATAAATTATATCTTTGACCATCAATATCTCAAAATTGATTTAAGCTACAAAAAAAAACTTTTTCAAATAAAGAAATCAGAATTTTATTCTCTAGAAATCTTACAGAAATAATTATTTTATTATTTCTTTTATTTTGGAAGTTACAGCAATTTTTCGGCAATATCTCTCAAATAACATTTCGTCCCATATAACCTTGAAGCTTTACTACTGAATATCCTGTATACATATAGAGATCAAGATAAGGGATAATAGATAGAAAACTATCTGAGTATTATGGCATTTGATGACAAAGTAACGTATAAACAATGAAGTTATCGATAGGGTGAGAGCAAGATCTGATCAGAAGTGGAAAACAGCAGTAAAAGTACAAAAATCGGTTAAAATAGAATTTAGAATTGGAATTTCAGTGTATTTTAAAGCTATATCGACAAATAAAACTAAATTTAATTAAAACTGAAATTAATAATTATGTATAAGTATACGGTAATCAACCAAATTCATTAAAGTACTGTACCAATCAATTTAGAACACAACATCAAAAATCTTAAAGCTAATCAAGGTAAAAAGTTAAAGCCAAACATAGCACGAGTATTTAACTTTTACAGGAAAAGTCTTTGATATCTACAACCCGCATCTACAAGGAAGTTCGCAAGGAAGTTCTTTTTGAAGCAATAAAACAAATAACAAACAAAATTATTTTATCCGTTATTATAAAAGGCTTTATATACATTTACAATATATACTTACGTATGTATAGGTACGCGTTATATATTACGATTTTATTTCGTTTTTTTTTCCAATAATATTCAACTTTTATGCCAGCCTTTTATCGAAAAGGTTTCAATGGAATCATTAAAAAGTTTCGTCTTTGTCAAAATGAAAACACCTACACACACACAGAGTCTCACAAACACACACACACACATACAACATCATTGAATGAAAATGTAAGCTTAGAGTTAATAGACTTAATGTAAATTAAAAAAAAATCAATTAAATTAGCGTTTTGTTAATTTTAATCATTAATGATTAAAGTTTTTATGCTGGCTTTAGATAGTATCTCAATCAGTGATTTGGGAATGGTTCGGTTTTGGTTAATTTTAGGTTTAGGTTTCAAAATTTTTTAAATTTTTTTATTTATAATTTTTGGTTCAGTATTTGTTATGTATGGCTACAACTACCAAAAGTTGTATATTGTAATTGGAGGTAGGTTCGTGTATTTATATTATATAGGTCTGGCCACAGTCTAATAATTAGACTCTAATTCTACAGGATTTAAAGCTCTAAATAGATAAAATTTAAAAGAATATTTATTTGTGACCCAATAACTTTAGGAAAAATGAGATGGTATTAAATATTCGACATACAGCAAATAAATACAAAAGATTTTTCTACGAATTCAGTCCATTATTACAAAAAAATTGTGACATTTTCATTGGACACTTTTTGTTCCCCATAAACAACAATTAGACCGTATGCTTGACACTTTTGGTTACCTATAAACATAAATTATTAAACAATGTGACCGCGGCCGTAATTTTTTTTTTTAAAACCGAACCGAACTTATATTTTAGTGGTTTATAGTTCGGTTAGCACCTTTTTATTGGAAATGGTTTAGATTTATAGTAGTTTGATTTGTCCAATTCATTTTAGAATGTTGTTTGGTTTTGATTCGGTTTGGTTCGCCAAAATCTGAGATGTTCAAGTGCGTTTTTGGTTTGCATATGTACACCGAATAATGTGTAGTGGTATTAGTTTTGCATCGATATATTAACAGAAAAGAAAGTGCATTTCTATTAATATCAAAGATTCAATCCAAATTCTATGTTTTTTTCAAGAAATCATGAAAGATAACGCAAATTCATTTCTAGCTATTTTTTTTAAACAGCTACAAAAATTTTCGGCTAAAAATTCAAACAAAAAAGAAAAATATTTTTGATTTGTTCGATTAAGAAAAAACTTTGGATCTGCTAGAAGTTGAAAATCGCAATTTTTGATTTTTCATGTTGGTTGGTTTCCGGACGGCAGAAATTACGCAAAATTGACATGCTGATCTCAATATGTATATAAGTTTTTAGAAATAATTATAACTGCAGAATTTTTAACTTTCCGTTTAGATTTTTGTAACAACTCGGTAGGTAATAATATCAATTCAATTAGTTGAATTAGTTAAAATCATTCATTTGGACAGAATTGAATAAAAATTCAATATATGCATGGTTATTTGACAAAAGGCCCTAACCCTAATTTTTAAAATTTTCAGGAGACAGAAAAAACAAAATTTTTTTACACAGCATTTCATTGAAGAGAACGTTTAAAACCATTTTCGAAAAAATTGATGTTAGGGCATTTTGACAAATAACCATCGAGGTGTGCCATAATTAAAAGCAAATTCTTACATACTAAAAATATTTTTACCTAACTTGCATTGTACAATGTCCGTATATTATTTATCCTGTCTGATACTAAATACTGTAAACAGTTAAAAACTGAATCTTCATTATAAGCTAGATTTATCGCACAATATTTCTTTGTGTATTTTTATATAAAATCAGTGTGCGTTTATATCGCTAAGCTCTGTGTATACATTTAGAGAACATAAAAATTTTCCCCAAAAACCCATGAGATTTGAAAAGCTCAGTGTGTACCAACAACACTTTTTGTTGTTGTTGTGGGTATATTTGCTGTTTACTTATACTGTGTGCGGGTATAACCTTTTAACATTTTTTTTTTCTTTTTATATTTTTATTGCTTAGGTAATGAAGGCATCACTGGTGAATAGATTAAATAAAACCAACGGATTTTGTATTACGGCATCGTAAAAAACTATGAGCTTGCAATAAGTAAGTACGAGCGTTTTTATGGTTGCGTCATCAATGAGGGGTTAAATACGCTTATAAATGAAAATGAAAATGATCAAGTCTTTGGCGTGCTGAGATTTTCAAAGATGTATGTATTACGTATATTTATGATGGTAAATAGAGGTAAAGTTTATTTTTATATTTCTAGATTTATTTTTATTTTTCAAAAAAAAAAAAAAAACGGAGGAGTAAATATTTATTTTTTCCTAAAAACCTATACACATACAAGCATAGTATATAAGATCTCTCTTTCTCTCTGTATTCGACCTAAAAATTTGTAGGTATACCTAAGTAACGTGCCATTAGCAAATATAAAAACGAAGTTATAGAAATTTCAATAAAAATGTAAATAAAAGTCATGTGTTTATATTTAAAAAGAGAAGTTGTTTGTTTATGTAATTCGAAAATTTTGTTTGGTAGATGACAAATTTGGTTTGGAATATTTTTGCTGAAGTGCACTAAGAAATGTGTTTTTCCTTTGATTATTATAGCTTTACGATTTAGTTAGGAACTTTAAGCACAAAACATTATCAGGAATTACTAGAATTACGCATAATTTTTATTTGTTATTTGTTCTTCTTGAAGGATTTTTTGTTTTAGCCAAATAAAATTTGGAATTCAAAAAAGACACTTAACTAAAAAATAGACGACATTGAAATATTACGACATATAAAGTTTCAGGAGTATACATCACATCCAAACAAAGAAATTAAAAGAGAACCATAATTATAACCAATAAAGATGGTCTATCAATAAAATCTTAATTTTTTTGTTCTCTATCATTTTTGTTAAATTAATTTTTTCCACAACTCAAATATTTTTCGAGTAAATGATTAAAAACCCTAGAAATTACGTTGACGTTGGAATTAGTGTTTAACTCAATATACTGAACAATAATCTAATAGAAATAAATTGAAGATGTATAGATCTTAGAAATAAAAAAAAATGCCTTCGACAAATTTGAACATTTCTGTACATAGGTACATGTTATATAAAATTTTTACAAATAAAAATAATTCTTGCATGCTAAAACTGAAACATGATCTTTAATCGGATCTAGAAACTAGTCATAGAATTGAATAAATAAACTAACCAACAGATTAGAATTATAATTAATCACAAACATAGCGAATTAGATTCTAAAAAGGGATTTTTCATTATATTCGTTTTAGTTACTTACACATTACTAATGGATTCTAATTAAAATACGTAGTACTAGTACACACACCAACCAAAAACATATAAGTATACAATTTCGTTTATGAAAACGCCACCAGTTCTGTTGAATTATTAAACTTAATTATTTTTCGTATTAATTATTAAAAAGATTTTGCCGTTCCTTGTTTTATGTTATATGAAATCATTGAAACAAACTGCGCTACATAACACAAAAATAAATATTATGATACTCCAAGAATAACAAAAACTACTTTTTTTTTTAAATTGACTTTATTTCAGTGTTCAGTAAAAAGCAGACTTCATTCGGAGTGCACCAATGGTTGACTGAACAATTTGAAAATTCTACTATTGAAAAAACGTTCACAATTTTCACCCCCAAAGTATCTCAGTTTACCTTACGTATAAAAAAAAAAAAGGAAAAAAATGGAAAATTAAATACAAATAAATTCTTTTGAATAGGTTTTTGAAGTTTTATAGCATTTAATGTTTAAATTTGAATAATATAGACGTAATTTTTAATGAGCGTAGAAATTACACTGGTAATTTAGTTGTTTGCAATTTTATACTCATAGAAAATGTAATTTACTTTTGTAATTTTCAAGTTTGGAAAAAAAAAATAATGAAGGGTGGAAAAAATTATTTTCTGTTATTTTGTTATACATACTTACGGTATTAAATATAAAGGTAGTGTAATGACATTCAACAAGGGTAAATTATAAAATGTTATACACATACATACATACATTGAAGAAAAAACAAAAAGGTAAATTATTTCAAATTATCATAGGGTAATAACATTAATTTTGTTTTTATTATTTTAATGTTTTTATTAAAGATTAAAAGTTTTATTATTTGGCACTGGAGAAGGGATATTCCCCGTATTAAAAGAAAAAATGATGATTTTTGGAAAGCCTGAGGAGAAAGTTAGTTTTAATCACGATAAAATAAAAATTTAGAGGTATCTTCAAGTACCTATTGTAACTTTTTTCCATTTTCATCTCTTTAATAGCGTAAAACAAAGAAAGTTTATACTAAAGTAAGACTAAAGAAGAAAAATATTTAAGGTCTTTAATTCACAATCATGAATTGAATTTCTTAACCCTCCGTCGGGTGCGGCCAATCTAACTGGCACAGCAATCACGTTTTGCATTGCCCCTTTTCCCCCTACCCTATAGTAGCTTCCTAAGTTTTGTTGGTGAACCGATCGCACCCGGTCGGTCTTTCCGCCACTTCCGTCGAGAGTGCAGAGGAACATTTTGGCCTATCAGGCTCACTGTAGATCAGTATTTCCGCCTTTTTTTCACTAAAATCGTTCCAATTGCTCATTTGATGAATGCATAATGCATTATTGAAAGTTAGTTTGAAGAAACAAGTAAGTTTTTTAGTTCGCTTTTCTCAGGCTCACCGTGCCTAATCCCGTAGATGACCGTAAAAAATCACCCCTAACCCCGAAAAAAGAAGCAGATGCACCATCTGCACTGTAGAAACTGGACTGAGAAGATTAACGAACTATGCAAAAAAATGCTACCGATGAATCCGTCTGTCTCATGTCAGGACGGTCTGCGATGCCTGCTTTTTCCCTCTGCCAGTGCACTTCTTCAACTGAACTTCAGGAGGCTGATTCCGATTATAAGTGATTGTAATAGCATCGAAATTGTTTAAAATTTACGTTTTTTAATTGAAAATGTAATGTTACTTTGTTAATTTCAAAAATTTACCACCTTTAGTTTTAGGTCGTTTAAAAATAAAAAAATTGTTTTTTTTAAAATATTTCTTTGCATTCCAAATCCCGATGAAAGTGAGGAATTTTTGTTTTTTTATTTTATGGGCATTTTTCAAAAGTGAGCCTCTCAAACCGCGCCTGAATTTGGAAGTTTTCGAGGTGCGCCCGATGCAGGGTCTATTTGTTGAATTTGAATGTTCTTTAGTGGATATTTTTAAATTGTACCCTGACCCTGACATGATAATATAATATCGTTGAATTGATCCTTTTTTTTTATTATAATAGCAAATATTTATTTATGAAAATTCCCATTTTTTTTGTATTATACATATTTATAAACATAAAGGCAACGGTAACCGACATATGTACGTAAACCAAAAAAAAAAACAATTTTTGAGTGATTTGACATTAGATGCCTAAAGGTATTTTCTATGTATTGATACAAAAAAAAAATCAAGAAAACAAACAAGAATCTAATCAGAAATGTCAATATCATATATCTACTTATGTGTGGTTTGATATATGGATTATGATGGAGGAAACATAAAATTCCATGTAATACCTGGACCTAATGCCAAAACATTTTTTGTTTTATTTTTTTTTTTAAAAGGTCAAATTAGGCAAAAATACAAAATGGTCTATCCCGAGGGTGCGTATATTTGTCAATTTTTATAAAACATTTTGTTCTTTTTTGTTTTTAGTTAATTTAATGAATTCTGTGATTGTTTGAAATTATTTATTTTCTCTAAGTATTATGTACATATACATACTCGTACAATGTATTGGAAATGCCGAAGGAGATAAGATGAATAAGAGTTCTAAAAATGTCTCTAAAATATTTAAAAGTTTAATCGAAATGTTTATTTAATATTTTATCGAGGGTGTCTGTCTGAGTGTATTTTGGGGTAGAAAAAAATACAAAAGAAAATAAATACAAAAAACCAGTATTAGATATTAGATGGAAAATTTAAAATGAATATTTCAACAAATGATCAACATATTTCAACAAAATCTCCTTTTTGCACAGAAAAAGAGTTTATGTTTAAGGTTTTTAAGAGTGTTATTATATCTACCTATATTTGATGGTGATTTTTTTATATATATATATATATATATACTTAATTAAAAATAATAGGTAGGAGTTATTTATAAATTAAAGTTTATTGTTTAGTGTTTTTTTGTAATTAATTGTGAAACAGGGTAGTAGAATACCAGTTGACACGATGCTTCAATGTTTTCAGATCAATTTCTTT
The DNA here is from genome assembly GCA_026745375.1 of Platyura marginata. Taxonomy (NCBI): domain Eukaryota; kingdom Metazoa; phylum Arthropoda; class Insecta; order Diptera; family Keroplatidae; genus Platyura; species Platyura marginata. The sequence goes on from JANSTT010007580.1 coordinate 26,799, forward strand.
TTACTGACTATCCCTCAGAGATTCATTAAATTTTTCTGACTTTGTGGAATCATTGAATAATTGAATTGAATAATCGAATTGAATAAGTAAGAATCACATACTAACAAAACGGAACCACAATGAAACACAAATTATTTTCATGTTAATACATTCGCGACCAGTTGACGTGAATTTACGTCTTTTCAAATTATATTGCTGGTTGGCGCATTTAGTTTCTGGCGGCTGCCGGCGAATTAGTAGAGATGTGTCGTTCGCGAATGATTCGTTCAATTTGATCGAATCACTGAGCTGATTGATTGAACCGGCTCACT
>JANSTT010007591.1:0-27095 GCA_026745375.1 Platyura marginata
GAATAGAAAATGTTGTTATGGCTTGTACTTACGGTAGCAATATTGTTGTTAACATTACCGGAATAGCCCTGAATATCAGTATTCTGTTCCATTTTAAAAAAATAAATCAAAAAAACCATAAAGCAAAATGTCATAAATATCATTATTTCTGAAATTTTGTTAATTTAGATGTAACAATACTTAAGTACTTATGAGAAAACAAAAATGTAGAGATTTAGAGCTTTACACACCAAAGAAGAAAAAAATGAAATATTGCGAAAGGACAAGTAAGACAATAGACTTATTACGCCTTATAGCCACACTTAAAAAGCGTTAAATTTGCTAATTTTTTTTCTTTCGTTTTTTGGCCAAATTTTCAAAAACTCCACATACAATATTCTGTCTATTCCGTACATAATACATATTCTAGAATTTATTGGACAATGTTCATGAATATTTAATACGAAAAAAAAAATCCCCAAGCAATAAAAATTGTACGAAGTGAAAGGAAAGGTTCACCTTTTTAGAGGTGCTCCAAAATGGAAAAAAAATGTCATACGAAAATTTGCACATACAAAACCTACATTTAAGTGATATCTCATGTAAGTACATACACTTAGTATAAGTATCTAGATATATACGCACCGCACATGTTCATTATGCAATTACTACAAGACAAACAACATGTTGTATACAGAATTTAATAAGAGAAAATTGCCATAGTTAATCTTAGTTAATTGTGGTATATTGCGACAATATAAATTTTTTTTTTTTGGTTTTTTTTCTGTAATTGATTGAGACAGTTTGTTTTGAAATTAAATTTTAAGTCTTATTTAAATATTAGTATATTTTATATGATTTGTTGGTAAGTTATTAAGACGAACTGGTTTAAGTCGGTAAACAGTAAAAAATGCGCGTGAGAGACAAGGTCAACTGATTAAGGTAAAAACAAGTAAAATTTTAAAGAATATTAACAATTTAGAAAAATTAAATTATGATATGCAGGGTAACAAAGAAATGTATGTATATATGTATGTAATTTTTATCCCAGGTAGGATAGTCACTCGGTTCGACAAATCTACATTACGACTCGTTATAAAACCAAAAAGAAACAAAAATACTTGAATACTTTAAAAACAAATTTTAATAAGAACTAATCGCTCAAAGTTTTTCAACCTTTTACTCGTAAATATTTTTCTCATGCCGTCAAATTAAGATATTACTCCAAAAATATTATTTTTATAGAGAAAGAGAAAGCAAAATTAAAATGTTTGGAATTGTGTAACTAAACTTTTATAATTAGTTAATAATGTGTAGTTTGTAATAATTAATCTTAAAAATAAAATTTAAATTTAAAAGTTAATAACTTACCTGTGGCCCTGTTTCATTGCAATAATTTTCCGCAAGATCATTCTCCAGAAGCTTATTCAGAAACAAAATTTCACTGCTGTTTCCAAAAAAAGAAGAATAAAATTGAAAAAAATCGCCAAATGCAAACTAGAAAAAAAAATTAAATTAACTGATTAAAGATTAAACCAATAAATAAAATACAAATACCAATAATTAATAACAACCAGAACAATAAGCCAAAATCTTTGATGCGACGTGTTGTGATGACTATGATTAGTCTTCTTTTTAAATCTTTGTTTTACTACAGTCGCCGGAAAAAAAAGAATTGCTGATTGATAAAAATTCATTTTATCTGAAATAAAAATATTCAAAAGTCCCAAATTAGTGCTTTTATTTTGATGAGCATTGTTTTTGGTGAATTTTTTCGATAATGAAATAAAAATAGTTTGTTCTCTTCGACAATTTGAAATATTGAGAATAAAATTTGCTTATTATAAGGAATTTACATATAACAGGAATAAATATATTTATAAATGACTATAGGGTACAGAAATTAATAAAAACCTACTACATATTTCTAAATGTCATTCTATCAATACAAAATATTTGCTGTCTCGTTTATATTCATTTTTTATTATAGTTATGAATGTTAGGTTACACACATATGTACAATGTATGTACATATATAGACGAAATTTACTACTTAACTCTAATATTTTGCGTGTTTGGCATTACGTACAAGCATTAAATTTAATATTATATTACAGTCATTGGTTTAACTTATGGAAAATCCATGTTTATGGAAATACAAAATAAACTCTGTATGTTGTAAATTTCGATTTTCTAGTTATCGCTATGGATTCAATTCGAGAACATTATGAGGTGGTTTTGATAAATGTCCTAAAAGTGTGAAGTCATAAACACACTGAAGCCTATTGTTAATTTTTACACGCATTATAACATATACTGTAGCTGTATGTATGTATGTATGTATAAAAAGAAAAAGCTTTACAAATTCCGGCATTGTCTAATTAGGTGTATCGAATACCTATGTATTATTTGTTAGGTACCACTACCAGTAATACTATCAAATAACTGTCATCAGTCGCAAAACAAAAATCCCACCTAAACATTAACATGAAATCCAATTTCCTTTAATTGTCAATTATTATGAAATTTTAATTTCATTGTCCTTTTCAAGGAGCACATACTATAGAAAGCACATAATATAGAAAACCTTTTAAAGTGTATTCAACTTATACTACCCCTACTGAAAAATACAATAAAAGAGTATCCTTTGATTTGATTTGCGTTTTTAAGGGTCAATGTCACCATTTTGTGGAAAACATATTTAATGGAACATTGGCAAATAGAAATTTTTGCTGCAGGACAATTTCATTTTAACTTGACTGTTGGGCCCATAACCTTATTCGAAAAATGTGCCCGGAATTAATTAGTTTCTAAGCAAATTTACACAAATTTGTATGCATTGTATAGAGAATGGTAGAGTCAACAATACAAAAGAAGCAATTCTTTGTACACAAATGGAAATGTGTGTTTTCATGGTTTGTCGATGTTCATTTTTAAAAGTATTTGGGTATGAATGGTCGTGTTAAATCGTAAATATATATAAAGTTAGAATTTTTGAACATAGCCAAACATTATTTTTGCGTATTCTTTGAATAATTAAATAGAAACAAACATATATATAACAATTTTATTCTATTAATATGATTGGGTTCTAATGAAATAATTTGAAAACCAAAAAAAAAAAAAAGGCTGCCAAGTAAAGCTACATGGCTTCCATACCAAAAAACCTCCCCTCACCCTTCCCTCACACTTTCCTGATCCTTCTACCACCTTTTTTTAAGAAACTGCGACAAAAAATTGCCATTTTATTGTAATTTAGTATGGAGGGGGTTCTTTAAGGGTTAACAATTGGCTATGCATATGCACTACAAACAAATTTGTATGGGAGGGGGCCGAAGGGGATGCAATACCAAAATCCCTAAACATATTTCAATCAATCAAAAAAAAAAAAAATTCAAACTTCTAGCTCAACGTGTTTTAAAGTTATCATGGCAACGAGCGAGCGAGCGAGCGAACCGAGTGACCAAAATTTGTATTGCATTTGTTTTGTTGGAAAACTTCCGATTCATGAAGAAAATGCGAAAAAACGTTTTTTCGGAATGTTTGATGTGCTCATGTATAGTTCGTAACGAGAAAACTAAAAAAAATTATTATTTTAACCTTCATCCGGGCGCGCGGACGGTAGTTTACTGTCACATTCATAAAAGCGCGAGTAACGACCACCTACCGGCTGGGGAGTGGGAGGGAGTAGTTACGATGTTTAATACTAGAATTTTGTAGATTTGGACTGAAGCGATTGGCTAAAAATGCTGAATACATGGAAACGGTAAGCTACCGTCGCGCTCCCCATGGAAGGGGACGCGTCCGGATGAAGATTAAATGCACAAAATAGCAAGAAACAGTTTTTGGTTTTCTTAACATTATTTTGACGCTTGTCTGGCAATATTAATACTTTTACCAGTAAATACCTTTGGACCTTAGGGAGAGGTGCATCATAAACCAATATCGTATAATTTTACTTACACTACATATTGAAGATCTTATATCTAATGGTATAGTAATGCAATACTCTAGCCAAAGTAGCCATTTACTTCAAATATGTCTTTTATATGTATTAAATATACAAACTACATAATAACAAATTATACTTCTTTTTGTGTTGTGTGTGCTAGCCATGCCATACCTCTATGAGTATGGCCTGGCCATAGTCGAATCGTTCATATTCTCTTCCGATAGTTTTATATTTGAAAACAAATTGAATTTGTCTCTATCCTTTATGTCTAAAATATTTTTTGGTTAAATCGATTTACGAAATAAAACGTTCAGTCGTCCGTTCAGAAATGTATCCCCGGGACAATTCTCTGTAATAAAGGTATCTGCTCACATTTTTATACTTGTAGTATTTTTATAGATTATTGTATAATAAAATTCTCTACCTTAGAGGAATCCTTTTTTCCTTTTCTTCTTTCGTTCATTTATAAGTTTGTAGAAGGATATATGTAATAATATATAATGTTTACGTCAGTTGTTTTTCCTAGATACGTATAAGTAAACAAAGAAATACAAATATTTTATTTTTTAATTTACTTTTCAGCGGAACAATTGTCAAGGACTATGGTACATTTTGGGCTGATATAATTGCAAAAATTCCTGCACCACAACATCATTAATAACAAATGGCGATTTTTATTACTAATATTACTAACCGATATAGTTTAGATTTTAAAATAGAAGTTAAGTGCATTTATAAATGTAATTAAATTTTAAGAGAGTATGTATACATTCTTAACAACGAATTATTTAATCAAATATTAGTGTAATTTAAGAACAACCTTCTTGAGATCACAATTCAGCCGTGTCTCTGGATTTATGTTCACACCCCCAAAGATCTTCCGTTTTATCGATGCAAAAGCTCTCGTTTAGCTTCATTGAAATTTTACAGTCGATCAATTTCCGCATATTTCGTTACACTCCTCTATCTCAAAATATGTAAATCACAAAAATCTGAAAAACAACAATTTTTAAGATTACAAATGATAACAATTATCAAAAAAATGTTCTTGAAAGTGTACGTAAAACAAGTTTTTTTTTTCATTATTATTATTTAACTGATAATGGGGTAATCTGACGCACAACGTATAGAAACAAATATTTAAAATCTACGAAAAACATTGTAGCTAATTCTATAATCGTGATAAGGAACGTAACAAAATAAATTACGTTTTGTTATCAAAACTAAAAAGAAAAAAAAGATTTATGAGTGACGACAACAATTTTAAGTGTGCTGTGTAGCTAAGGCATTTAAGAGATAAATGCATAAGAATAGCTATTTTTGTTTAGTTGAAGAAAGAAAGAAAGGAATAAAGACGGATGTAATGTATCTTGAAAAGTCTTTTCGTTCTATTGTCATCATTTGTCTGCTAAAATTGTTTGCGTTTCCTAAACAACTTTTCTTTCGATCAGTTTTTTGACAAATAAACATTATTTGGATTTTTTTTCTTTACGGGTTCACCTCTGGATGGCGAGATATTAGGTATTAGGGAAGACCCTCCCGGAAAACTTTTGTACTGGATGTTAACCATCGCTCGCCCATTTGTCTTTGTGTCAAATTTTGTATGTAACATTTTTAAATTTCGCAACGGGAAATGCGTGGGTATTGTGTAGACCCCAACAACATTGTTTCCGCCCTTTGACAGTTTGGCCGACTAAATTAATAATTTATTCATGAACAATGATGGTTTATATAACAAGGCACCTTCAGAATGATGTTAATTAGTGAACTTCTTTGCGGTAAGTTTGTTATCAAAGCTCATACACTTACTATCATAATAACCAAATTCATTATGATCAATAGAAATTCATGGCCTATATTAGCCATATATATAGGTATGTATGTACATTGTACATATAAGTTGATATTCATATACACACCGAAAGAATTAAGTTTATCGTCTGTATAAATATTTATTTTAATTGAAATACATTCAAAATATTGATAATAACAGCACAAGCAACACACCAATACCATCCAACTGGTGATACGAAGAATTTACTGAAAACATTATTTTGTGCAGTTATAAAAGTACAATCGTCTGAAGAGGAAAGTATTTCGGTTCTTGGACAAAGACATTCCATATAAACGCAATATCAAAAAATGGTTATTAATTTTGGTGCTGGTCCTGCCAAATTGCCGGAAGAGGTTTTGAAAGAAGTGCAAAAGAATTTTGTCCATCATGAGGATTCACAATTGAGTGTTATGGAAATGTCACATCGTGATGCAAAATATTTTAAAATTCACGATGATGCCATTCAATCTGTACGGGATTTATTGTAAGAAATATTTTGTGGGTGATTTTATACTAGTAAACCTCTTAATTAATATTTTAAGAAATGTTCCGGATAACTATAAAATTTTGCTTATGCAAGGTGGTGGAACCGGTATGTTTGCCGCTGTCGCTTTAAATCTTATGGGTAAAACTGGAACAGCTGACTACATAGTGAGCGGTATGTATCAATACTGTTACTTAATATTATTTAACAATACCTAACTACGTAAAAATTCAATGTACCTACATAAGCGAGCGCAATTTGCATTGTATTCTTAAAGTCGAATATTAATTCATGAAATGTATCCAATTTGCATAAATAATAGTCTGTCTCACGAGAACCAGTTAATCAGTCCGGTTTTTTAAACACATACATGCATGCCATATATAATGTCAAAAGTTAATTTAAAATTGGTTTTACCTATTATGGTATACCCTTTCATACTATAGAAATAATTTCCTCCAATAAGTTTAGTGAAAGGTTTGGTTTGGAGTTTAAATTGTAAACGGATAGGAGCTAGTTTACTCTTGAATGATATTGGAGGGAAACACTACAGGTTAGTACCCATTCAAACGTTGTCCGAATCATCTACCAATCTCAGCTCCTAAAACGCTCTTCCGAGATGTTAATGGTTATTGGTAAAATGGGAGAAAACACTATCCGAAATACCTACGAAATAAATTAAAAACTATTACTTAAAATTTGGGAAATTGTACCTAAACGAATGAAATAAAATGTACCAAATAACATTAAATTAAATACAGGATCCTGGTCAGCAAAAGCTGCCAAAGAAGCGACCAAATTTGGCAAGGTAAATATGGTCATTCCAAAAACATCGAAATACACAACCGTACCGGACGAAAGTACATGGAAACTAGATCCAAATGCATCATACGTTTATTACTGTGACAACGAAACAGTTGATGGTAAAATCATGTTTTTTTTTTATGGAAGCTCCCTTTTAAGGCTAACAATTTATTTTTAATTAGGTGTTGAATTTCCATCAATTCCTAATGTTAACAATGTGCCACTTGTTGTTGATATGTCATCGAATATATTCTCCAGGCCATTTGATGTATCGAAGGTATGAGTATAAAAAGAAATTTAGTTTAGTAGTTAGTTAAAGTAACTTACTATACACAGTATCGGTTAGATATATTATAGAAGAAGAACTGTTAATGCGTTACTGACACATTCAAGATTTTAATATATATTCGTGTTAAGTGTTTTGTTTAGATAGAAAAAATTTGGTCTGGGCATGCGGGTGAAAGGAATCTTAGGTTAGGAATCTTATCTTAGAGGTATTTTTTTTGTGTGACATTATGATTTGGTTTTTATCTGTTAAGCCCACGTCAAAATAGCCATAATAAGTTACACAAAATATTTTTGGGTTTATTTTATCAATTTTAATTCTAAAAATTCTACAAATCTTAGCAAGAACGAAATCAATTTTAATTTTTTTTTTTTTTGAAAAACCGATCATGTTATTTAACGAGTAATTCAGTTTATTTTTTAATTAAATTATTATTATTGTTAAATTCCCTGTATCTATGCTGTCGTTGTCTGTAAAATTGATTAACTCTCTTATCGCAGCACTTTACCGTTAATATTTATCACCCGCCGCCTCCAGAGTGTTTTTGTGCGATTATATTCAGTTTGAACTAGAATATTAATTTTTTGGTAATTGTGGACTGACTCTTCAAAAATAAAATTTAGGTCATAAAGTTTATCTGTAATATTTTACTTCTATACTTAATACTTAATGTACCAGTATATATGTAATTTATATAACGAACACCCGTATAGTATCGCCAGTCAATATTATAACAATTAATTTCTATTTTCAATCCTCGCATAGTTTGGCATAATATATGGTGGCGCACAGAAAAATTATGGTCCGTCTGGTATAACAGTAGCTATCGTACGAGAAGATCTAATTGGTCATGCACTACCGATTACACCATCAATTTTTGACTTTAAAATCACCTTGGACAACAATTCAATTTACAATACGCCGCCAACATTTATGTAAGCATCCCAAACCACGACCCCAATCGCCAATTCAGACATAGTGGTTTTATTGATTTTGTTGTGTTTATTATTCATTTCAGAATTTATGTTGTATCACGTGTATTTCAATGGATTAAAAGAAATGGTGGTGTGAGTAGCATGTACGAAAATTCACTGAAAAAATCTTCACTGATATACAATGCGATTGAAAATTCAAATGGATTCTATTCGTGTCCGGTTGATAAGAAGTATCGAAGTCGCATGAATGTACCGTTCCGTGCCGGTGGTGTTGGTGGCAATGATGCTACTGAAAAAGAATTTTTAAAAGGAGCTGAAGCTCTGGGAATGTTACAGCTGAAAGGTCACCGATCGGTTGGCGGTATAAGAGCGTCCCTATACAATGCTGTTACACTTCAGGATGCAGAAACACTAGCCAAATATATGAATGAATTCTATGCAAGTCATAAAAATTAAATTTATTCATATTAATGAATGGTTATAGTAAGGTTTCCATTATTATTGTTCCATTAAAAATAAAAATATTTTATAGAATGCCCTGTTGTTTGAATACGACGTCTAATGCATTTTCCAAATTATTATTTGTACCACGAAGATTATCCACTACGTCTTTTGCCCATTTAAAGTACTCGGAGCAACGCTCCTGAAAATAATTCGTTTATCAACTCAGCTATTATTTGAATTAATTTGAATGTCAACATAAAGAGCTAATTTTTGGAACAAAATTTCCTTATTAGTTATTAGTCAACAATTGATCGTATTTCTAGCATCTACTCCATTACGATAAATTGTCTAGATATACAACACTCATTTAAATACAAACAAGCTATTAAAAAAAACAACCTGAGTCCATCCCTCGGGAACCGATCGCTGCAAATCTCGCAAATTGTATAGTTTATCGGCTAATTTGACTAGTTTGGCTTTGGTTGATGAACCCTTTGCATTAACAATTTGCAAACGTTTTCTTTCTAATTTCGGCAATGTTTTATCGTCAGTGACTTCTTCGACAATTTTCCGAACATTTACACCAAAATCGTTTTCAATTTCATCGAATGTCGTATCAGTATCTTCGACGGTATCGTGTAAAATAGCAGCTTGAAGAACCTCCGAATCGTAAATGCCACCTTCAAAGGAGAGGATATAGGCGACGCCTTGTAAATTAAAAGAAAACAATTTATTGTGATCTTATTGTTGTGTGATGAAATGAGAAAATGTACATCTTGGAATTAGTATGATTGATTGAAAATCTAACAAAATTTATTATAGTGATCCTTCGATTAGGTGTGTACTCAATGGAATCTAGCAGATAAAAACATAATCAATTGGTGGGGTTCGTGATTTTACAACAACGTACAGTCGTTCAGGCAAGTTTGTCCCTTGTGGTTGTACAGTTCAGAAGGAAAATTTGCTGGTTTGTGCTTAGATTTGAGTCAGTCCATTTTAATACATTTTTTTATACTAATACTAGCAATATGAGCATATCTCACCTCACTCGCAATCCCAAAAATAAACTCTAAATTGTAACCGTTCTGCAAGTATGTCTAAATCTATAAAGGAAATGCACGATATCTCAGGGGCGCTTTAAGTACAATTCTACATTAACCATCTATTTTATTTGTATGCTCATATATTATGTTAAGTAGATACAATAACCATAGGTACGTAGAAAATAAGTTAGTAGGTACTTACCAATTGGATGATTAATATAAGGTGTCTTCTCTACATCTAGCCGTTTTTGATTTTTATGTTTAATAGCAGCAAAATTGTAACATTTTGTTATTACAAACAGTTCATTTTGAATATTATCAGACATTTTGCACGATTTACACAAATGGAAAATTCTAAGCAATTGATTCCACAAATTAGATATAGATGGCAACCTGTAAGATAAAAAAGTTTTTAAAAGTTGTCCCGACACTCCCCTATAAATTTCTATTTATCTTGACAGATATATTTATTTTTAACGACTTTTTGGATAATTTATATTTTTTTTAAATATATATATTTTTTATAAATTTTAAAATCAATAGAAAATAGAAATCAATGAGGAGACGACATTAAAAATGTGTGCTAGAGAAAACTTTTTGTATGGACAATGAAAATCCATCAAAATCGTTTTCATGCAACATTGTTCATAACGTAACAATGTTATATAATGTGAAATTAAATAATCAATAATATATAATGATATTTATTTAAATATAATACTTACAATTTATTAAAGCAGAGAAAATTATGTGAAAACTACGATTAGAAAAATAAGCGCAAAATTTTTGATATGGCTGACGTTTATCCAGAGCTGCCCAATCAAAATATTTACTTTAGTATTACCACATGACAAAAAAATAAGTAAAGTGGGTATATTCTATATTTTACAAATAATTTGATAATTTTAGTTTTATAATTTGATATATAGTAAAGACTTCAATTTATTATTGTATGTTACAAATAACTTAAAAAATGATTTATTCAATTTTTACTGTTTTTCTATATTAAATTTAATTTCTAATTGAACGTAGTCTGTGAATCGAATAAAAATAATTCCAGTTCCAGTTCCAGTTTTTGACATTTCATTTTCCATATGACCTTCTCAAGACCGGCAGCCGCCATTAAATTGTTGTAATTTTGTTGGTTTGGAATAAATACGTTTGCTCTCCGTTCTTCAATTATTATTTAGTTGCGATTCAGCGAGGCATTCAATTAATAAATATCTCTAAACTCTAAACGTTTGGAAGCATTTGCATTTAATTATAATTATTTAATTGTTACTGTGTACATTTTGTTGTTGCATTTTATCCGATAAGTGTTTGAGACAAGGTGAGTGATTAAAAAAATTTTTTTTTTTTTATTTTAAATTAATATTAAAGGTTGATGCTCTTCATTTCTTAATTTTTTTTATTGTTAACGGGAATATTTAGTTAATAAAATTACTTTTTTCTCTATTTTAAAATAAAAAGAATTTCAGGTTGTACACCAACCTGTTGCATGATTGTGTGCTACACACAAAAGTTTTATGGAGTTTTGCTTTGAAATATTTTTCTTGCTCAAAAAAACACGAATAAGTTGCATTTCAATATTGTACAGTTGTATACACACACACTTATTAATATAGTACAATTACGTAATAATAATATTATTTGATCTTATCAAATATGTCTGGAAAAGCATGAAGTGGAGTGATGATTGTTAAATAATTATACAAAACAGCCCGCAATCTTATCATAGTATGTGGTGAAGAGTCTCAATTAGTATTTAGATATTATGAGATAATAATCAAACCACGCAATTATTTGATGGAAATGGTTTTTTTTAATAATGATGAAAGTTTGCCCAAAATGATTAGGTATTTGGATTAAATCATCTACCTGTTAAGTGTGGCTTACTCATTCGTACTTAATCAATTTATTTCGATTGAGAACTTATAGCCAATTTTGTCATATTACGTCTATTATGTAGATAGGTACGTTCAAAATTGCAATTTTATTTTATTTACTTTTGTCTCACATTGTTTTGACCTCTAAATAACGCGTAGGGCATCTAAATGATTTTCATTATCAGTCTCCGGTAATAGAACTGAGGAGATTATAAAATTTAGCGACTTGGGATTTATTCTATTGCGACTAACATAAGATGAGAAATATAAAGTTTAGAATTTTATATTGAAAAGTACAATTTTCCACTTTGAATTAGGTACTATTATTTTGGAGGGACAGGATAAAGTTATCGTTATAATTTTAAAAAAAAACTGCCCACAAATCAATATTAGTTGTTACCTCTAGGTTTTGTATTGTAATTTATAAAATATCTATGAGAAAATGTCAAATTTATATTTTTAATTTTTAGAATATAGAAAAATAGGAGAATTTCAAGAAGAGGATAGGATAGACCATAGAGGATATTCTGGCCAATATAAATGGCACGTGTGACTTACGTGTCAGATAATTTCGGCTTATCATCATCATAATCGTTATCACCTATACTTAACATGAAAAATGAGCAGCTAAAGGTTCTAACCTAGTGTTCAGAAGATTTTAGGAATCCCATTGAATTTCTCACTGGGATATTTATAAAAAATTATTCACTGATGGAAACTAAAAAACATTTAGAGAAGGAGATCATTTTTAAAGAAATTTTTTTTGATTACCAACTAACAATTTATAAAAACACGAAGCCTAGCATCAGTTCTGTTATTTACAGTATATACAACTACATATTATTTTTATTAAAATACAAAAATGAACGATCATTGCAATCCGAAGATCTTATAGTAGTATAAAGAGATCATTATTAGTATTTTCACACTTGTGACATTGAACCTGTTCATACAAATCAATAAGCTTCTGTTAAAATAAGCAAAACTATAAACTATAAGTCTTCGTGTTTTATAAATCAAAATTAAATATGAATGGAATTTACTACTAAACCCAACCCACAACACATGACCTATTATAATCAATTTATGGAGTTCTATAATAATTTAGCATTATTCTTATCAAACTCTTTGAACTAATTGACCTAAAAATTAAATCGCACATTTATTTGTTTCGAATTTAAGCAGATAACAAAATTAATATTTTTTTTTCGGACAATTTTATTATTAAACATAATTTACTATGATTGTCAATAATCACTGTTTACTTACAATGTCGAAATGCATGCGTTGGTTTTGTGCTAAGTGGGGTAATCTTATCAGGACGTAAGGTTTTTGTTCAAAATTCTATTTTGGTATTGACAAAACATATTGGAATATGAATGATCATTCATAGACGGTATGGTTGTTAATTTTCGTTTATCAATTTTATGATTATTTTCGGTTATTAATAGGAATTGCTGATCTAATTTTTCTTTTTATTTTAATAAGAATTTAATAGTAGCTGCATAGCTTTATATTGGATAGGTGGTGGCGGCTTTATTAGAATTAAAAAAAGAAACAAAGAAAATTATGTGTACATTTAGAGATCGTATGTATTTTGGGTTTTTTTTCTATTTTAGCAACTTAAAATGCCTAAAAGAAAGACTGCATCAAATTATAGTCCAGCACCAAAAAGACCAGATTTAAATCCAAATCAAGTTGATGACGGATCTATAAAGGTATTATTACAATTTCCGATTTTAATAAATTTCGTAAATTAGGTATACTTGTTAGCCCAGAGTATGTACAAAAAAGTATAGATGCTCCTTTCATATCATCAGATGTGCAGATACACATTTTCGGAACAAACGAAAAATGTTCGAAAAAAACCCGTGAAAATTCTTTTTAAATATGTTATTGAAACAGCATTTTTGCACAGTCCCTTATTAATCATTTTCACAGATTCAAGAATCTCCCAAAAATGTTGATAATCAAAAAATTACCCCAAATAGTCAATTGAGAATTGGGTAATAATTGGTCCTCCATTTGTAATGCCTTTTCCTCGTGGTGTTTTAAACTTTTTCTAAATTTAGTCATAGTATTCGAAATAGAGATCGTAGATGATAAACCAATTCACATTTCCTTTAATAGATCAACAAACTCTACGACATTGCATACGATTTTATGTCATTTTCTTCTGAATAGGATTGACTGACTATTATGATTACTGATTTTTAGTAGAATTTTCAATGAATTCCATATAATATGCAAAAACTAGATTGCGTTTTTTTTTTAGTTTATTGCTCTATTTTAATTACTCTAATAACTATAAGGTTAATGACCCGTAAATTTTTTTTATCAGATTAAAGCAATTTTGATAACTATTACGATGCGATAAAATTTACCAAACAATTAAAATATGCTTTTCGAGAGATTATGTGTTATGAGAATTTTTGAAATTAAATCGTTCCAGTTTTTTGATTTACGAAATTCCCGACATAATCTTTGGGCACAAACCTTGATTGTCCTCCTATGGAACATCGTATAGCGCATGTCTTTTATAATTGGTATTTCAAACGAATACCACATTCTGCATGGGTGCTGCACCGAAAATTTGTCTCGACCGGCTATTTTGAGATTCCTATTTTTATAATAAGTTCTAACAGCTATTACAATATAGAAAGCGCGACACATCCGTCGAATGCATTGAACTTGGCATTTAAAATGTTTCTACACCTTTGAGTAGTTAGTTTTGTTACATAATCGATAAATTTGTTCAAACAAAGAATATTTTCTATTTACATTTAAATTGCAATATAATTAATTTCAATTGTTGTTGTTGTTGTTTCGTTTTTAATTATAACCCTAAAGTATCGTTCATTTCCATGTGTTGACATTGTTTATGAGAGTGTGTATGTCGATTTATTGTATGCACAGATTATATTCATTGAAAGAAAATGTATAGAAGAAACATTTTCCATCGATATGATTACGATTGTATAGTAGTCGGACGTAATCGTGCGCATGTCCGACATACACCAATATTACAAAAATCATTGGTACTCCGGCAGTACTCATCTTTATTTTCGTGGTTTACTCCTAGTTCTATAACTTCTGTCACAGTATTTCTTGAACAGAGGCTACCGGTACTTGAATTTTCTACAAATTTTAAGAAAAAAATTCACATACAAAACAGTCAGTTTTTCAAATTTGTTTTGTTTTTGTTTTGTTTTTAGTTGTTGTCTAAATTACTTGAAAATCGTTTTGAGCAAAAATTTGTTTACAAAGAAATTAGTGCAAATTCGCCAAAGGTAGAGAGTTTTTTAGCAAAAATGGTTTGGGCATCAGAGTACGACATTCCACCAAAGGTATAGAATTCTTAATTTTTGTTTTTAAAAAATGTTTTTTTTTTGTTTGTTTTTTGAAAATTAATATAAACCAGAAAAAAACATTTCCTATTGATTTTTCTTGACATTAAGTAATTTTTCATTTTGATTTGACCTTTTACAAGGTGGCTTCCTTCGAAGAAAAACTCAAATGTTCTTGAATTGAACAAGGTTATTATGCAATGAGTTTTCTGAACTCTTCCTTATTATTATGTACTGACGGTGTCATCGAATTGAATATCATTCAAATAACATTTTCAATTATTTATTTATGTAATATCTCATCACTGTGTACAAATGTTCGAAATTGCGCAATTTTTATTGTACATAAAACTAGATAGGTTACATATGAACATTACAATGTTTTAAATATAAATGTTCATATATTTTAATTTCTGTTTTAATTATACCACCTATGATAACGAATAAATGAAGGCTAATTATAGCGTTTATTATCAAAAAGGCAAGAAAGAAAAAAAAAATGTAAACATTGTTTGTTGTATTTATTCAATTCGCTCTATGATTATCTTTATTTGAGTGGTACATCGTAGGAATTTTTATTTCTTCTTATAATAAATAATTTTGAAAGAGAGTAAGTAAGATACGTACGACTATTTTAAAATTTTTAGGCAGAGTATTTTATATAAAATTTTCACAAATAAAAATTTTTCTACCATGCTTAAAATGAATATTTTCTGACGAACCATTGATTAATTTATTAAAAATATTTTTTATTATAATTTTTTAACCTAAATTTATTTTCAAATTAAAAAAAAAATCAATTACCAAGGAGACATACCTCCTCTTATAAAATGTATTCGATTTGGTAAGATTAGTTTTTGTACTTTTTCCTATGGGATGGAAATTTCGATAAATTAAATAACAAATTTCTCCATCTCAATTAACATATTCGCATAAATAATGGTTCAGTTCTTAAACTGATGAGTAAACCTATAAGATCTCTAAAATTTCGGGTTTACTGGAAAATGTGTAAATTCTTCTTTATTTTGTTTAAACAAACGTGATACGGTCACATTGAATAAGCCAGAATCAACTAACTAATGAGAGCGTCGCCGTTTCTTACGAATAATAACAACAACAAAAAACTAATAAAATGTCTCAATTTCTTTTAGATGACGTCAAAGAAAGTACAAATTGGTGAAGCCCGATCACACTTGGAACATATGTGTCAATTGGATATTGACACCCAAGTGCCATCGGTTCGTCTATCCGGTATTATTTGTACAATTGGGCCAGCCTCAAAAAGTCCAGAAGTGTTGGAGAAAATGATCGGTTGCGGTATGAATGTGGCACGACTCAATTTTTCTCATGGATCTTATGAGTATCATGCTGAAACAATTAAGAATATACGAATTGCGGCCAAAAATTATTCAGCAAAATTAGGATTAGAATATCCATTGGCCATTGCACTTGATACAAAAGGGCCAGAAATTCGTACCGGTTTACTTGAGGGAAGCGGTACGGCTGAAGTTGAATTAAAGAAAGGTGACACAATAAAGTTGACAACCAATAAAGATTTTGCGGAAAAAGGAAATGGAAAATTGGTGTATGTTGATTACATTAACATTGTCAATGTGGTCAAACCAAAAAATCGAATTTTTGTTGATGATGGTCTTATTTCGTTAATTGCTGAAGAAATTAGCGGCGACACTATTGTCTGTACAATTGAGAATGGTGGCACCCTAGGATCACGAAAAGGTGTTAATTTGCCTGGTGTACCAGTTGATTTGCCAGCTGTATCCGATAAAGATAAGGCCGATCTACAGTTTGGCGTCGATCAAGATGTTGATATGGTGTTTGCGTCGTTTATTCGAAATGCCGATGCATTGAAGGAGATTCGCGGTGTTTTAGGTGAAAAGGGAAAGAAAATCAAAATAATTTCGAAAATCGAAAATCAACAAGGTATGCAAAATTTGGATGCAATCATTGAGGCATCTGATGGCATTATGGTAGCTCGTGGTGATTTGGGCATTGAAATTCCACCGGAGAAAGTTTTTATTGCACAGAAAGCAATGATAGCAAAATGTAACCGGGTGAGTTTTTTTTTCTAATCTTAATTTCTGTTTTCTGTTATCAAAACACCAGACGACATTTTTATCTGATATATTTATGGGATACCTACATTATATTGTCTAGTTTTTATCAACTACAATTAGTAATTGTTTATAATGAATTAGTCAACTGTTTTTAGCTGATACTTAAATGTTATCGTTTACATTTTATGAATGGCTGTACAATTTTCATAGGCTAATTAACATTCAATTGGGTTAGGCGCAGATCTTTATTAATAGATTTTTGTCTATTGTAATATGTTTTGTATTCGTACTTATCTCCTATAAAAGTTTGCGTTGCCTAAATTTCGGCAACAACGGCAACAAATTTCTGATACGATTATTTTCAACCGGTAACATCAATAAAGTTAAAGGCGGCACGATGTCCTGCATCTCCCAATTTTTTACAGAGGTATCCAGTGTGTTTCAGAAATTAAATTCATATTTAATTCTATTAAAAGGGTACATGGACCATAAAATTTTATTTAATCTAAATTTTATATTTCATCCAAGAGGTTCACATTTAGGGTACACCTATTTAAGTATAATATAAAATAATTTATAATTTTTATTATGTACAAAAATAGAAACAATGAAAAATATGAAACGATATCGACATGGTTGAGAAAATCTTTTGACAATTTATTTGTTCTTAATTTCAACACAATATGAATAGATTCCCTGAACAAAGAAAAAAGGTGGTTTTTATATAATATTAAGACTGAGAAATGTGATATTAATGAATATATAAAGAAAACAGTTTGAAAAATAGTATATCCAACATAGAGCTTCGAATTACATACCTACATGTCTCACGTCACGTCACGTTCATAGGTACCATCATTATCATGAAATCTTATCTATGATGCTTTCCAAATGGTTCCTTTTTTATTGTTTAATTTTATTTTATCCGTGTCAGGATTGTGGACGGTAATGATAATCGGAAAAATACTAACAAACTCCATTCAATTTCAGCAAGGAAAACCAGTCATCTGTGCCACCCAAATGCTTGAGTCCATGATCAAAAAACCTCGACCAACCCGTGCCGAAATATCCGATGTAGCAAATGCCATACTCGATGGATCCGATTGTGTTATGTTATCCGGTGAAACAGCCAAAGGTGAATATCCACTGGAATGTGTTCTGACAATGGCCAAAACATGCAAAGAAGCCGAAGCGGCTCTATGGCAACAGCATCTATTCTCTGATTTAGTATCAAATGTTACACCACCATTGGATGCAGCACATGCTGTTGCCATTGCTACCGTAGAAGCATCGGCCAAATGTTATGCCAAAGCAATTATTGTTATAACAACTAGTGGCCGATCGGCACATTTAATATCGAAATACAAACCAAGATGTCCAATTATTGCTGTTACACGTTATCCACAAACGGCCCGACAGTGTCATTTGTATCGTGGTATTTTACCACTTTCATATTCTCGTAAGTTGCTATTTTTTGGTTATTCACCTACCATTTTGTGTTAGATTTCAATTAAGAATTATTTTAGAACCACCGCTAGAAGATTGGCTAAAGGACGTTGATGCTCGTGTTCAGTTTGGCCTTAAATTTGGTAAGGGTCGTGAATTCCTCAAGGCTGGCGATCCGGTTGTTATTGTAACTGGATGGAAGCAAGGTTCAGGATTTACAAACACCATGCGTATTGTGTATGTATACTAAAAAAATGTCCTAGAATTAAATTTATTTCAAAAAAAAGATAAAAAAAAATCACACAAAATGTATGAGAATGGTGAAAGAAAGGTTTTTGTGAACGGAAAAACTGAAAATGATGAATGAAATTTGTTGTCCAAACAAAAAAGGTGTGATATGGCAGATCAGAGGAATTTGATTGAATAAATTTTTTTTTTTTAGAAATATCGAGTAAATACAGGGAACACACGCTATATATACTCACTACTTAATTTTGATGGAGTTATTTGTTACACTCTTGACCAGCATAAAAAAAGGGTATTTTCGGATCTTTTTTCGAAAATGTTAATATTTCTTGTTTAGATTTAGAGATAATTTGTAATGTGAAGTTGTGTTAAAAAAAAAACAAAACTTTAAAAATATGTTTATTTATTGTAATAATTCATTGATTAATAAAAATACATTTCATGTAATTTTAGAATTTATTATGTCCTGTGTTGTGAGGTAAACCGAAATCGAAGGACGTCCGATAAGAGATTAATACATTTTCGATTTCAATATAGAAAAGTTACACTGAATTAATTAAAATTAAAGAAACATTTTATATCACATTACGTACATCCGGGTTGGGCGGTCATCGATGGCCTCCAAATCCAAAAACGATTTTATATTTGTTGACGGAATTGATTATATTTTTTAGGAGTGAAAACTCAAGCTCTAGAAAAGAAAATGGGCCATTATGAGAACATAGTCGTGTGGAATGAGAGCAACTAATAAAAGCTCTACAAAATCCATAGCTTGGCTTATCATCTTAGTACGCGACTTGACACTTCTAGAATATTGTCGAATTCAGGCAAATAAAAATATAAATAGCGAATTTGCAAGAGATGTATTAGAATCTGTAATAGATAACAGAAATCATTATAATTTCTATAATGAGCATGTGCACTGTAATCAAGAAAATATTCAATCACCAATTTAAATGTACCAAGTAATCAAGTGTGGCTTGAATTAAAAAAATTATTGATGAAATTCAATAAAGAAATTACGCCCCAAAAAGTGTACAGGCAACACGGTGAAATCTGAATATATACAATTGAAGAGGACTCTTCACCTGCCATTACTTTTACAGCAGCGTCCAATTGCCAGATGATATATGAGCAGCTGCCTCAACCTCTGAATATGTACATATAGAGAAAATATTCCCTGGACAGTGTAGTCATTAGTGAATTACAATTATCCATCAAAGAATTACAATTATTACTTATCTCAATCACGTACAAATCTACCAACAGCACAAATCATTTACGAAACATTCATTGTTACCGTGACATCAAATAAAAAAAAAATCCAATTGGAATTTACAGACACCAATCAAATCCTCGATGATGACGAAAAAAATTTTTTTTTTTTTATTTTTTTTGCAAAAAGAATTTGGTTTGATTGTATTAGATGGGCTGATATTGGGAGTACACTCCGGGACGCTATCCCACTACTGCTTGCCACGGGAACTCTTGGCTGCTGGTTTTCACCCCTGGCCCGGTTCGCTCCTCCTTAGCCAACCTGAATGTCTTGGACTCCTCCATGACACCCATATTGATGGCAAGCTTAGTGCGGACGTCCCGTCAACATGACCCGACCAATACACAGAACTCCCAACTTCAAATCAGTCCATATCCCGACCTCTGAGTAGCCAGATTACAGAAGATGCCAACCTTCCAGTCGAAAATTTATAATGTTTTTGTCAATATAAGTTTTGTTTGTGTGTAAACTTTTGTAAATGAACGAATAGATTTGTAACTGTGTTGGTGTTTTTGTTTTTTTTTTTATTGATAATTTGTTTAATTGTTAATAAGTTATTTATAGAATTATTATTCTGGTATATGACATGTTCATATATCATTCGATTTATATATGACTCCGTGGCGCAACGGTAGCGCGTCTGACTCCAGATCAGAAGGTTGCGTGTTCAAATCACGTCGGGGTCAAATTTTTTCGTAATTTTTTTTTTGTTTTCTTGATAAATACTTTTTTTTATAAAATATGAAATTAAATTGTAGACCAGCAGGGGACATTTTGTGATAAAGTTTGCAGTTGCGCTAGAGATAAACATATGTAGTTTTGATCGAGAACAACTTAATCCATTCCAGTTCTATATACAGTCGGTCGATTTGTGCATGTTGAATTATTTTTATATTTTATCCTTTAATCTTTAATCCTAAGCAATAAAGAACTTGTAAAGGTGGCAATTTTGTAGCTGACATTTAAGTGGTACAATGAATGTATATAAATAAAGTGTGACTCAAAAGACTATAAGCATCGGTGGTTCAGTGGTAGAATGCTCGCCTGCCACGCGGGCGGCCCGGGTTCGATTCCCGGCCGATGCAATTTATTTTTTAAATTTAATTTTATAACTCAACCGTTTTTAAGTCATTTATATTTCACCCATTTAAAACAAAAAAATTAATTTCGTCAAAACAATTACAGTTCTTATTTTGTTTGTTATTTTTATAGTTGACTTTATTCCCTGTGCAGTCTTGTCAGAAAATCGAAACAATTCCATTTTAGAATGATTTCTGTGCCATCAATTTCTTATGAATGTATATTTATGAGAAACTCTTCGCTAAAACAATAGTTTTTGATGTCATTACTGAAAATTAACAATTTAAATTCTACGACAAACATTATTTACTGTAAACGTACAAATGCATAACAAACAAGCTGTGGCTTTAACCAAATAATAATTAAAACAAAAAAAATTAATACAAATTATTAATCATTTGGTGAATCTCTATCACCTGACGGATCCACATTAGGTACACGCAAATAATCCCGATCATCGATGGTGTCATCTTTGTTAATAATCAAAAATTCATGCATTTCCACTTCTTTGCGATCGCCCAAAATTTTAGCGGCCGTCTTACTAATTTGATTATCGGGAATTTCGTAGCGTGATCGTCGGACGGCACATTTTTCCGACTCTAAATCATACGTTGACAAACTACTTGGTTTTATATCGAGAAAATTTTCCTCAGTTGCTAATATCTCAAAATTCGGTTCATTGCAGAGATGTCGAACGAAATCTTTTTTCGCCTCTTGTTCGGTTGTGTAGCGTTTTTTTGGTTTTAACGGAATTGAAAGTGTATTTGGCACTTTAACGATCGGTTTTGTAGCTGTTTGATTGTGTTCACCTTCGTTTACTTCAAATGCCGGATCAACGGGAATGGATATAGCATAAGGTGTATTAAATTTTGTTTTTAGCAAAGCACATAACTGGGGGAAGAGTTTTGAAAGTATTTTCGTTTCAATGATTCCAATATTATAAATTGTATACCTCTTCGATTCCGTCCATTGCTTGATGTACTTCATCGACCGAATTACCTGGAATGTGTCTTCTTAATACTATCAGATATTGGCTGAGCTTTAGGCGACTTATTGACATTACAGTTTGTGCATTGTGTAGTTGCATTTTTAAAACTTCTGGACTCTAAAAATGATTATCAAAAATAATTTATACAAAGGGTCAGGGGAAAAAATGCCGTAAAAAAAAACTGACATCCTCACAGTAACCATCCAAAATGCCTTTATCCAGTTCAGTGCTCGGATTTGAATTTGCTGCGATTTTCATGGTGGCCAATGCCGTTGATGTTTGTATATTGGTAATTCTATGTTGGATTCTTTCGTCGTGTGCATTTTTAGCCAACGCTGCTAATGTCGTTTTCGACTCTTCGTGACTGTTGCTATGTTTTCTTCCATCTTTTGGAATGGCCGAATTTTTTGCATTCACGTTTCGTGGCAGTGTTGTTGCTTTAATGTTAGTTAGTTGCTCCTGTTTCGATTTTGTTTTGGTGGTTATGTATACAAAGGCACCCGGTGGACGTTCGTACAGCTGAAAATATAAATTTTGTGATACCTAATAATAAATTACTAACTGACATTACAATTTACACAAAATATAAATTACCCTTTAGCACCACATAAAGGAGATTACGTTATCGTCCAAATATTATTGATAAAGCTATTCAAAATAGATCTGACTAAGCGCAATGCTATATACCTAAGCGATAAGCGCGATACCATTATATAGGTGCCTCTCTGTCTCTAGTTAATGTATTTGTGTTAACGACTAAAATGTAAACTTTGTGATAAAAAAAAAGAATTTAGGAGAGAGACAGGGTAATATTGGAATTACAAATAAATTTGTACGAATGAAAAGAACTTACTATTTGGCGCTTTATTCCCAAAAAATGCCTTCATCATCATCATCATCATCACCTGTCCCTTTCAGTTCTATATTAAATGATTGGAATATAACGCTTACAAAAATAAATCCTATGTGAAGATCAGAAGTTCTGATAATTTCATATAGAACTGAAAGTGAAGGTAAAACGATAATTTTCAAATCCTACTGCAATAGTAAAAGTGTTTTTCTAAAAGTAAAAACATGCTAAGAATTCAAGGATCAATTCTAAGAAATATCCTAAGCTTTTATTTCTTTGAGAGTTGCGATTTAAACAATCTCACTCTATTGCAGATGGTAATCATAGAGCATTTCGATCGAAACACAGACAGTAGTTCTAAATTACTTGCCGCCTGACTGACCAAACAATATATTCTTTAAGGAGCCAGCCATTCGCGATGCGATTTTTATATAAAAACAGACAGTTTTAGGAAACATTAATAAGTACTTATTTGCTTGGGATAAATTAAGTTTTCCCCTTACCATTTTTCTTCCGGTTTATTTCTAAATACATACCTGTGGAGATTTCATATACATTGCATGTCGAATAATAAGTGCTACGTCTGAATTATTAGGATATTTCATTAGAAATGTTAGGCAAGTCGTATAGTCACTGGTGAGCACTAAGTACAAAATTAAAAAAAATAAAGAAAATGGTTGGAAAATATCACCAAAAATACTCACATTTAGTTCGAATATAAATAAGCATAGCAACAACAATAAAATTGGTTAATTCAAAGTGTTCGCCATCCGAAAATATGGCATCCCACAGAATCAGTAGATCTTGAAGTGCAAATTCTCTACCAAATAATAGACGCAACCAGCGACTACAAAAATTAAAATTTGAGAAATTATTTTCAAATCAAAATTTTGAATAAATTACATTCCAAATATGGGCAATGGTATGTCCAATTTCAGCAAGTGATTGTGTAAATGCAAATCTTCTTTAGCAAGAATTTTATCCCGGATAAAATTAAGCTGTCCTACAACTTCCAATTTGGATTTATTTTTATCCTCTGGTGAGAGCTGTACGGAAAATACATTTTAGAGAAATAGGAGAAAAATGGAAATCACCATTGTTTACGTCTGACAATGCAACGGGAAAATATCCAGTTGATGATGGTACCAGATCATGAATTCGATAGTAAGATTCGATAGCGACCATAATTTTTGAAAATGTATAACTAAAAAAAAATTTATTTATTTGTGAGACGTGCAAGTCTTGAAAAAATATTTTAATTATTACTAAGCATCTTCTTCTAAGTACTGAGGATTTAAAACTTCTGCCATATCTCTGTAAAATTATTAATTAATAAATGTAGAAAACAAAACAAAATCAATTGTCATACTCTTTCGGTTTGGTCATATCTTGAATATGAAGCAATGCCTGATGATCAGAATGCATTACAAACAGTACCGGTGCCAGAATTTCATGCATTCCCTGTCGATAGCAAATACTTGGATGTTCACGGGCATAGCAAAATAAAATATTTATCATAATGTCCTGTATTGTCGAACGTCGAAAGAAATCAACACCGGGAAATGTACGTACAACATCTTGTCTTATCACAGCACACAATTCTTTATCACAGAAATGTTGATTCCAAACACTTTGTTTGTTTTGAGATAGGGGATCGTCTTGTACATCAAACCCTATATGAGGATTTAGACTAAATTTCTCTTTCATATTATGGTATCTGTAAATGTTTTCATTAAATCAAATTTACAAACAATGCGAAAAGTGGAAATTTGCTCAATACAAAACCTTAATCGGCTATCACGTCGTTGTTTTATCCATGATTTTGAATTACCACTTAAAACATCTAGAAGAAGTGCCCAGCAAATACTACGGAATTTCGAAACTTTTAGGTGACCCTCAAGAGCAACACGACGCAAGTGTTTCAACGTTCGGTCTTCAGATATAACCGAAAGATCATGCCATTCTAGCCTGTTACCACGTTAAAAAATTAATATTCAATCTAATATAGAGGTGGATAATAGTAACTTACTCGTATCTTTGAATAGATGATAAAAAATCTGTTTCCGACTTTCTTTGTGTTTCAAAATTCGTTTCACTTTGAGGCTGATTGAGCGGAATATGCTCGACAAATTTTTTCGCCTGTTCACTATTTGAATTTACAGCCATATTTTAATCAGAATATTTGTAATAAACGACATTTAATGTATGTTTTTTAATAAAAATCTGACTATTTTTGCCAAATCAAAAATAAACACAATAAAATAATCTACAAACAAATGTCACACATTTGATGCCAACGTAAAGTAAAGAAAATAATATGCGAATGTTTTTTTGTGTTGTACCAAAGAGGGCGCACCAAACAAGCGGTTATTTTGTTGTTGAATTTTTTGACGGTTAACGGTTTTAAAACATAAGTACTTTGTAAGAAAATACATAATAATTAATTAATAATTAATTACTAATAGATTAATTAAAGTACATATACGAAATATATATTTGGAACCTTTTGTTTTGTTGTAAAAATTATGATCACATTTTCCATAAATTTACTAAAATTTGTTCCATCAGTTTCTATCCAGCTTTTTTTTATATTTTTTTTTTATTCATTTTTACAAAATCATTTTCTAAAATTGACTCTATACTGTACTATATAAGTAAGAGGTAAGGAGTGACTCATGTGGTTTTGTGGGTGAAATTGAAGTTTAAATTAATTCTAGTTTTTCCGTCTTTGTGGCTGAATTTGTGTCGAGGCGCGTGGGACCGCCCGACACCAGCGATTTGGTCGCACCACTAATTTTTTTGTGTAACTTTCTTTTGGCTGAATTTGTGTCGAGGCGCGTGGGACCGCCCGACACCAGCGATTTGGTCGCACCACTAATTTTTTTTTCGTTTTCGGATTAGTTATTCCTATTTTTTTTATTTTAGTTTGCATGTTCTTTTATTTTCAGTAACTTAACTTGTAAAATTTTTTTTTTATAATATATTGTTCCTTTTGTTCATTATTTTTTCCCCTTTTTTTTACATTTTATTAGCTGAGATGGAGTAGACCTCCAGTAACGAAGGGCTGATCTCGCCATGGTGCGAAGGGGACGCGGCCACAACTAGGGTGAAGCGTCCTAGGACGATGGATTCTTCGGTATTGGAAAATGACGAGTTCCTGATCGAGCGCACTATCCGTGGTACAGATCCTAGGTCCACTATTGTTGAGTTTCTTATAAAAACGTCGCGAATTGGGGTTCACAAAATTCAAATCCTACCTTCTCTCCTCCTTCGCACCACCCGATTCTGTTTTGAGTTCGGTATGCCCGGCTCAGGGTGTGGGCGAACCCCACGTTTTGGCCAGTTTTACCACTTGCAAAAGTACCGTCTTTTTCCATCTGGTTCGCCTGCCGCAAGGTGCGACCGAACAGCTTGGTGTGTAAGGCCGGATTCCGAAGATGCCTCCGTGGGGTAGTGGACGATATCGCCGAGCCGTACTTATCACTTCAATTTTGTTTACCCACTGTCACTTTTTTTTTTTTTTTTCAGTTTTTTTTTTTTTTATTTTTAATGTCAATTTTTTTTATTTTTATATTTAACATCTGGCAATTTCTTTCTCGTCCAATAGGGAAACGGCACGTCGGTATTGTTTACTATAGCACGTAAAAGTTTACATTCTGTAGGTGACGGCCATTGCTAATTGTAGATCATTACGAATAGTGTTGAGTGCAAGTTGAAAGAAAAAAAAATAAAAGATAAAAAGAAAAACAAAAAAAAAAAAGAAAGGAAAGAAGAGTCAAAAGAAGGAAACGTGAGGTTCATGTGGTTTTGTGGGTGAAATAGAAGTGTAAATTAATTCTAGTTTTTCCTTCTTTGTGGTTGAATTTGTGATGTGGCCACAGCTAGGGTGAAGCTTCCTTCCGCCTATTCACTGCCATCCACCCATCCTATTCCCATCTTCCTTGCACATCGACTATCTGTCGGTGGCGAGAGAGGCCAAAACCCCACCCGCTCATGTCCCTGACCTAGTCGGTCAACAGATGTGCGGTCGTCTCTCGTCGTCGGCGGTCAGGTCGCAAGACCTGTACTTGTATTTTGTTCGCACAAAATGTCAATGTCGGAATGATTGAGAGAAAATGAGAGATGTCGAGATCGAAATAA
>JANSTT010007602.1:0-27075 GCA_026745375.1 Platyura marginata
ATATACTTGCACACACATATGTATATACATACATACATACATGTGTATATGTGTATTAAATAAGAAAAGATTTACGGCATGGCATAGCTTACCTTTAAAAAAAGGCAGCATTGTCCAAAGAAAAAAAAACCTATTCCTTTCATTTGATTAAATTCTCTTCGGAAAGTATCCGAATTTAAATGAATTTCTTTTATATTGGCTGAAAGATGTAAAAAGAGAAATTCCTTTTTATTTATATAAGATTCCTTATTCTTACAAGGCATTTGGAAAAAGAAAAAAAAACTATTTCAGTTCTTCCTTTTTTTTAAAGGAGGAAAAAATTAGGGTTTTCCTCTATCAAATCAGAAAGCAAACAAAATAAATAAGAAAGGGAACCGAAATCTAAAACAAAACAACTCAGCAGAAAACGACAGCTGAAACTCCACCTTTCACCATATAAAAGATTGTAGTAAGAAAATTCTGTGGCATATAATTAGTCAAATGAAAAACAATAGAAAAACCATTTAACTTTTTTTGTCGATATACTTTTACTTATTTAATGTATATAGATTTTTCTTTATATATGTATATACAAATACATATATATCATATACACATAAGTAGCGTCGTATAAACGCTGAATAGCAAGTTTCTTCGAAAGATATTTAGTTTGACGGAAAACCAATGTGGAACTCTTTTTTCTTTTCTTTTTTCTTGTGTTTGTTGGAGTCCCTTCATTAATTCTTTGTTTATTTCCTAAGCTTTTTGGGGATCTAGCAATTCCATTCACGTTACATCTTAAATAACTATGGTAATCCCAAGAAACAGTTTTTTTTTTTGGCTCAAAACTTGAAATGGCTATATTTATATACCAAAATCCTATTTAAATTGTTTTCGTTTCTCTTATTTCACCTTTGCCACCATATACATTACAGTTGTTCTCAACCTTTTTTAGGTAATGGCACCCTAATATTATTCAATATTATTATTTTTAAAGACCCCATATCGACACTATCGTCAGTCGAAAACTAAATAACTGGAAATAGCTGGAAGAGGAAGATGGATTTCGCTAACGGTATCTGGTTGAGAACCACTGATATACATACACAACACACACCGATTGGAAATAGTTTTTCATCTAATATAAGCATATCATGTTCTGTTTGGTTTTTTTTTCGTTCTTTTTCTTCTTCTTGTTGTTCGATATTTCTTTCTATTTATTTCTTACATATACGAAAGAAAAACAAAAACAGCAATAAATTAGTGAAAAACTTTGTGAGATAACAGAATTGAAAGTTCTTCTTATTTACCACCAAGACGACAGGATTGGTAACAAACTCTAAGAAGCTTTCTGAAGTTGGATTAAAATATTGTAAATGATTTTGGTTAGGTGAACTTTAAGAGTTTCAGTTTCAACAAAACAAATAACAAATTTATTTGAGATAGATTAATGGTGTAGGTGTAAAATGAAATATTTTCCCAATTATATAGGAAAATAGTATTTTTTTTTCGAAGTTTCATTAGAGAAATATTACCTGATTATAATGGTGTCGACAACTAAATAATTAAAGACATAAACATTGACTGAAAGGAGGACAGTTGTCTTCTGATCAACAGATACTCAAATTTGTGACCCACAAGTCACATCTTTAGAAAATATTATATTTTCAAACTAGTATTCCGCAGGTTCCACAAAAAAAAAATGTAGGCCTAATTTAAAACCATCAAATCGGTAGCCAAATTTAATTGGGATCCGATGCTCTAGATAATTTAGTTCAATGAAAGCCGGTAGGAGTTTAATATGTATTTTCAGGTTTTCAGTTTTCAAATATACATAGATCTAACAAAAACCTATCTAAATTACTGTAAACATGCAAAATGTTTGTTGGATTAATTCTAAATTTTATGTTTTGCATTATATAGAAATACGATCATTGTTTTGATGTGTACCATAATAAATATATTGACTGGTTATTGGCATTAGTTCCATTTCTATTGTTCCTGGTTGTGTTATGCATTATGGTTATCGGCATGCATTCATGCGGAACTTAGTGTTATTGATTTCTGTAATAAACTACATTGTGATTACGAATACATACATATATTATGATAAAAGTGATTAATCATTGTATGCATTGCTGTTCTGTGGGTTTTTCTGCCACAGGTACTCTTCTTGATGTGTTGATTTAAAAGGTGAAGGTTTTTTTTCCATATTTAATTGAATTTTTTTTTACAAGCATATATACCTTGATGCCAAGAAATGTATTCAATAAAAAGTTCTTTGTACGTTTTTTAATATTTAAGTATCAGCAAAAATTAAAAAGATTGTCACAGTCTTAACTACAGATTAAGGGTACATTACACAACAAGTTTTGAAATTATGATTTTAATTTTGACCAAGGTAACTTTAAAACCAGACAGATAAAATAAATTCACCTTTGACCAAAACAACAAAGTTCATACTGTTACTGGCTATCGTTATAGTGTCTAGACATTTTAATGTATAAAATTAACACGTAGCCATTATTTATGGATTATTCATTGAATTTTAGAAACGTTATTAAAATTTAAATTGCCTTTACATTTATGTATACATATATGTACTTACCTATTAGATTTTTTTCGTTCGAATTACAACCAATATTTTCAACAAACAAAAAAAATGTTCATTAACTTATGTAGCTACCTAAAATACATTTTACTCTTGTTTATTTTAACAAAAAACACAAATGAATTGAAACATTGAACTTCAATTTTTAAACTGATGAATCGACCAAAATTCTAATTTAAATTATGAATGTACATTGCAAAAAGAACACAAAAAACTAACCTTGATTTTGAGGTGGGGGAGGGGGTGTTGGTTCCCAAAATTTAATAAAAAGCATTGTCTATGTGCTAAGTTTCACCTTGATTGGATGATGGTAAATTGCAGGATTTGACCACAAAAAAGTTAATATAAAGGATTTAAAAAGTAGAACTCTATTTAAAATTTGTCATAAACTGCAGCTGATTTATTTTATTAGTTAATTAGTTAATTAAACTCCGCTGAACTTTATCATTTAGAAGGGGAT
Organism: Platyura marginata; assembly: GCA_026745375.1. NCBI lineage: Eukaryota > Metazoa > Arthropoda > Insecta > Diptera > Keroplatidae > Platyura > Platyura marginata. The sequence continues at coordinate 3,051 of JANSTT010007602.1, forward strand.
ATTCTTCTTTCATTCATTCTTTCAAAGTTTGATCAAATCCATGCTGCCAAATTTCACTTTCAAACTATTTTCGCAAGACAACTAAATAAGATTTTCTTATACAGAAATAAATTCAGACAGAGCACTGTTGTTAAATGGATCTTGAATCCATGCAAATTTATCGATATTTTCATTTTGAAAATATTACTCAAAAGCATTTTTTGAAAGTATTTTAAAGTTAACCCTTTATTATTTTATTTAGCAATAATAATGTTGAAAATTTAAAATTATATAAAAATACCAAATTTCAGAATCACATAAAACAAAGAAATTTCAAAATTGTGTTACTTTTTAAAAAAACCACAAAACAATGGTCAAGATGATGATTGAATGAATAATTCTACGCTTTGTTCCTGACTGTACCGAGAAAAAAATATTGAACCACCAGAAAATTTGAAGGATTTCAGGTATAACTTCAAGAATGATGCAGATTACTCTACAAATCTTTTGTTTTATGGCATAAATATAAGTTTATGATTATTTGAGCCACATTTTAGGTTTTTCCTTTGGCTTTGGCTAATGATAATTTAAAATTGTTATAGGTTTACACTAGCTCACCTAGATCCCGGATCTTACCACATTGAGTTGAAAACAAAAAAAATAATTATAAAAGTTTTTGTAATATTCCGCGGCTCCCCAGGACGCAGCGGCGTACAGTTAAACGTTTCAGAAGTGTTTTATCAGATTCTATAAAAAAAATTTAAGTTCTAAATTGTGCTATCGTCATATATTGCAATGATAATTATACAATAAATCAACTAGAGTCAAACTTTTTGATTAAGTAGTTTTATTTTATTAGTTTTATATTAAGAAAATGAGATGATATTGACTTATCCCAATCAAAATTAACAGCTTATATAAAATGGTTCCTTATATTTCATATCACTTCGCTTGACCTATATATGTAAATCATTTTTTTTATTAGATGGAAAACATTTTGTTTTTTTTATATTCCTGTGTAAGTAGTCACATTAATTTCTACAATATTACAACAACCACCCTTGATATTAGTCTTTATATTACTATGCCATGGTAGAGTTGTTCTTCATGGATATCCCTACTAGAATCGTGTAATTCATCACTAAATACATTTCATACATCTGAACCACCAATTCATAAAATTGAATGGAGTATTAATCAGGTCATATGTTTTAGTTCTTCATATAGGGAACATCGAAGTGTTATTTGAGTTATTAATTGACAACAGCTATTTATTCATAATAATTAAGTGATCAAAATTATTTACAGTCACTAAGTTGGTATTTTATTTATAAACTAGTAAAAGAAATAAACATTAAAATTATGTGTATGTATTTTTATGATACATGCTTCAATAAAAGCCAACCTGCTTCCATGAGGTACAACTGGTAAAGTTTGTCTAAAATCACCACCTAGAATTAGAACTTAACCACCAAGAGGCTTGTTGTTTTGCATAATTTCCTGAAGGAGTCTGTAAATGCATGCAATCGCATTATTAGGGGCCATAGTGGCTTTATCTAATAATATTTGAATAATATTTGTCTATGTAATTTGTTCATGAATGATTTCCGTAAAAACGACGGACTTGAATTATATTTCAGGTCTAGCACCAATCTCTACTTTTATATGGATATGGTATCTTTTTCTACGCTAGTTTTTAAGGAATGTATCTATCGCATGAAAACAGAAGTAGGTGTTCTTATAAGATCGGCTTCGACAGAGTTTATCCACATTAACGAAACGGATAGTCTATTATTGGAAATGTAACTTTAAATTAAAAATGATAAGTCCTGCCAGTTTTAAGTATATTTGCCGCAATACTAGTTGATGCTGTTAGCAGCGCAATATTATAAGCAATTTGGATAAATATGTTTTGCCACTGCCATCATCACCAAGGGACCATCAAGAAAAAAGCATTGAAAACATTTTTACTCGTCGCCAAAATCAAATTAATAACTTAGTTATCGTTACTTAACACAATCACTCCATCAAAGTTTATTTATGACTAAACATTTTCAATTGTGATAACATAAAATAAACAAACAATTTCTATAAATATTGTACATGTACATTTAATGAATATTGATAGCTGATTCTTATGTCTTAACTACAAACAGCAATAAAAACGATTGTTATGTATTTGTAGCTGGCAGATATAATTTATATTTCCGTAATAATAACAACTTGAGTTAAATGTTGTCAGCGCAGTGAAAGTGACTTATACAAATGATTACTTATTAGCTTGACATCTTTTAAACGAAAAAGAAAGGTTAACTTAAAATTGAGACAAAGATTTATTTCTTCCTGTCAAATTGTTAAATTCGTAACGATTTAACATTAAAAAAATATAGAGAATATAAACGTTAAAAATACATTTCAAAGCAGTTAAGACGAATTTTAAAAATATATTTAAAGAAATACATTAACTTTTCTCTTAAAAATAAACAGTAAAGTCTGAAGGACAAAATATATTGAAGTTTAAGACTTCCTTTATATTATATATATGTATCTACCTTCAAGTATATGTATAACAATTGTCTAAGAAAATATTCAAACAGTGGAGTATGAAAATAAATTTTCGTGATTTAATTTTAGTAGAATTCACGTCTAATCAGTGGCGGCTCTCTCATATAGGCGAAGAAAGTGGAAAAGGGGAAGGAAGCGGAAGGTTGTAAAAGTTACGTTCAATTGCTCTTCTTCATTCCTCTTTTTTCCACTCCTTTTATCTTCTATCTGTTTATCTTCCTACTTTTTCCCTTCTTCAATTTATAAATTTTGTAAGTCATTTATTAAATATAATATGTATAACAAAAATATTTATAGATTGACGATTAGAGACGTCTTTTTTGTACTCTAGGTAACAATTGCATAAATGCCCATTTACCATTTATAGCACGCTACTGTTAATGTTGTTTTTCTATTTTTTTTTATTGTTAACTGTATTGTATATCCTGCACTGTACAGAAGGTATGTATACAACTATTTGTAATAGGTTTAAAGTGAGTTCCTATTCATTTTGGTTAGCGTTTGAAACTCATTTATTACATATTTTGTCTTATTGAAATTTTAGCTATACATACTTTAAATTGTATCTCTTAGAGATATATGAGCATCGACATGTAAGTTATTGCGTAGTCTATAACTAACTCACCACTATCTGACCATATCAGGAAACAACCAATCCCAAGATTATATAAAAATATCTAACATATAAATTACAAAAGTTACGTTAGCTAATCTTAAACGTGATTGTTGTAATTTTTCATTGTCTAAATTTAACTATTGAATTTGAGTGACGATTTTTGCCTAGGCCAACTCAAACATTCTGATTTATTGTTTTGAGTGTATAATATTGATAATTCTTTATTGTTATATTTGATATGCTAATTCATATGTATCCCTACTTAATATAAATTTTCATAAAAGTTACTGTTAAATTCAAATTTGCACATGAGTAGTTAAAAAATATTTTAGAAAAAAAATTATTGAAATTTAAGTATGTATCGACAAACAACAAAAATTGCCAAAAATATAAAGGAAATTTTAGTCGATAAATTACTTTTCGTATTTTTTACAAAGTCATAAATAATCTTAAACCCAAATAGATAGAGTTTTTCCTTTAATCGCTGATTCTAATTGATTAATCAATATAATTCTTCTGATTTATACATAAACATATGTATATATAGAAATGAGTGATTATCATCCAAAAATGTTACCCAATTGTAGACATCAGCCCTCTACGTACAATAATTACCAAAGAAAAACCATAACCCATCTCATTGAAACAAAAATGCCTAAACTCCGTTTAAAACAACCCTGAAACTCCAATTTATGTTAATGAACCTACTTATCGTTAAATTAAACGCGATTGTTTTAAATAAATACAATTAAAACAGTTTCATTTTGTTTGTTTGTATAAAACATTTTCAATAAGTATCCCTAAAATTTACGAATATTACGCACAGTGTTTGAACTGACTTTTTTTTATTGCTGTTTATACAATAAAAGGCCGTGACCATTTTACACGCCTGTATAATATCTCAATTTAGGGGTGTGTCATTTTGTGTTTCCAAGAATCTTATAGGTAATTGGAAACCGAATTCATTTTAATTAATTCCTGGTGCGCTGTTAAGCGCTGTTAAAAATCGTAACAGCAACAAGTTCACTAGCCAACATTGCCAGAAGCAATATTTGGACCGAAAACAATAATAAACATCTCGATGTATAGTCGGGGACAAAGGTAATCGTATCTATTTCACAAAAGCCTTTGGAAATAAAAACAAAAAGAACATCAACAAAAAATCTTCAAAAGCATTCCATCAGCGCGTTACCCAAACTCAGGATAAAGTTACCACTCAGAAAAAAGAGGAGAATTAAAAAACAAATAACTGTTATTTTTTATCTTTGTGTTTTTCCAACAGAAGTAGTTAAAATAAATGGCCCACTTTTACACGGTATGCGTATACAAGTGTACAATAAATACCTAGTATAGACCGTCATCGTTGTATACTACACCCTATAGGAATTAGGAGTATGCTCTAAAAACAAGCGTGATTACTCAAAATGTTTTCTTTATTTTTTTGTTTTTTTTTTTTTGCAATTTGATTTAACAATAATGTTTTACATGAATTCACTTAATTATTTTTTTATGCAATAAATATTCACCTCAAAAAGGATAATATCTTTCTGAATGCGCGCGGTTATTGTATCATGTATATATGGATGGTCATGTAGACCAGGGATCTCCAAAATTTTTAGTCTAAGGGCCACACTGACTTCTCCACTAACTCTCAAGGGCCAAGACCTAACAAGCTCACCATATCAACATACATGTGAATCATGCTCAAATTTTCGTATTGGGACTAGCCGGCGATTGAGATATCTATGGCGCAGAGTGCGGGGGTGGACTCCCCTCCGTTCGCAATTTCGGTTGTTATTTACGGGCAAGTGACAAGGACATTTTATTGAGGCGGAGATAGCGTATAAATCTGATATAATTAATTACAGTTAAAATGTTCAATTTCATATGAATGTCAGTTATTGTGTTTCTTAATTGGTCGTTAAATAAAAAAATCTGATTATTATTTTGTATGCTTTACTCACATTGTAAATTTTACAATGTCATCAACAACAAAAACCGCGGACCGGATTAATGATGCTCTCGGGTCGGCATTGGTCCGCGGGCCGTAGTTTGGAGATCCCTGATGTAGACTATAGGTAGATATAGATAGAGACGCAAAAAGTGTATTTTATTTATACAAAATGTGTATCAAAAATAATGAATACAAATTAGATTTTTGGAGTTAATTAATTCTCTTTTATTTTCCTCTCCCTCTCTTTTTTGCAAAAAGAAAAAAAAGATTTAATTAAAATTAATTTATACTTTTGTTGGATACAATTACAAATGCGATGGTTAACATGAAAAGGGTTCGTTATACTGACCTTCACTGTTTAAAGAGCTTAATTTTGCATACTTTATCTGATAGTACAATAGTATCTACATATACCACCTACACCTACTACCCGAACGCAGAACACGAGAAAACGTTTCATTTTCAACAATTCAACATTATGATTAAGGTGAAGGGATAAACAGGCCAAAAAAAGGGGGGTAATCACTCAAATAGGTATTATGCCACATTAAGATACATAATATGCATCTATCTAGTTACTTGAGAATGAGTTGTTTCCTCCCATTACAATGCCTAAAGGTAAAATAGGGAATCATATGGTCAACCATACGTCAAGACTTATCATAAAATATATGAACTAAGATAAATGGAATTGAAACAGATATATGTATTTTACATATAGAACAAAGGTTTATATGGTGAAAATTTAACCTTGTCGAAAATATTCTGTTCAAACTGCCATTTGACCTTTTTTTTGCTTTTTTCTATATTATAGAAAATCAATGTACAGCTTCATTCAATCGATTTCGTTGGGAAAAGTTTAGTACTTCGATAAACGGTAAGCCATCAAAAATGTTTTGGCTATTTTGTGGCCTTTTATGAAATAGCCATCTATTTTTTGTTTATGTTTCAAAGACAGTTTAAGCATAAGCATCCTTTTATCAGATTCAAGGATAATTTTTCTTTTTATAAGGAACAAAAAACACGAACACAAAGTTTAAAAAAAAGTTATTGAAAAACAACAAACACAAAATATTTATTGTATATGTATTGTATAGGTATATAAGTCTTTTTCCATCCGTCCTAGAACATGCCTAAAAAAAAATGATTTAACTTTCCTTTAGAAATGGATTAATTGAAAAATAGGCCCATAACAAATTATTCTCGCGTATTCCTTACATTTTGCATGACCCCGAAGTATCAAAATGCAAAATACTCAAGCCAGCGTAATAAATAAATCGTTATGAGTCCCCGACATTAGTTGTTTAATTTTAATAGGCTCATTTGTTCCAAAGATACATATCTAGTCAAAAGGGCACCCAACGTGAGTTGGGCTACTGTAGTAGAATAGTCCATAACCCGGTTTCCCGGGAAACCCGGATTTTTTTTGGCACAGAAAACCGGTGGCACAGAATACCCGGTTTTCGTTGTAAATGATTTTCTCTTTATTTTATTTAAATAGCTAAATAAAATAACTCTATTTGGATAGATGCTATTTTGTCTGTACAAAAAAATATGATATCGTCCTGTCTCTAGCAATACCGCCTATCTGACATTTTTTTTAAAAATCCGTATTTGTACAGATGTCATTATAGTTCTTATGGAAAAATGTTTTATATGTCTCTCCTGAAAAATTTTAAAAATGTTAGATAGACGGTATTGCTAGAGACAGGACGATATATGTATGTTAATGAGTAAAACAAATGATTAAAAACTCTAGAAATGACAAAATTAATTAAAGCGCCATAATGGTAGGTCGTAGAACTTTTTGGTCTATGTATGAAATCTTAATTTTTGTACTCTCTATAATTGTTGACATATTCACTTTTTCTACATTCCAACTATCTTTCGAGTAAATGAATAGATTAAAATATTTATCACAGTGTGCGTAAATTTTTTATTGTTATTGAGTTACTATATTTAACAAAAATAAATGTATATTTTATACAGCATCATCATCATCATTATTATTTCAAAATACAATGACACCTCTGTGCTATAGGCAATGTGACCTAATTTAACTTTGAAAAGTTAGGAAACGATAAATAAAGTCTGATATGATTTCTGATACAAATTTAATAAAAACATACGCAAACTTATAATCAATCTTCAACATAAAATATAGGTGCCTACCTAAGGGATATTATTAAGGAAAATTATTAAAAAGAAAAGTTATAGTAAATAGATTTAAGTAAATGAGTGTATATGTACAATGTACATACATATGGAAAATTGAATAATTTTGTCGGTGATATATAAAATGGTATATGTATGTATATACATACATATTTGCATATTGAATTAAAATTATCGTATTTTGTATATGACGTCATAGTTAAAAGCTTTTCTATAATAAATTTAGGTATTATATTATATGTATAGAGAGTAACTATATGTAGATACCTACTGCTTTTACAGTCATCTCTTCTTTTAAGGAAAATCGGTATTTTGAGAAAAACTGCGTCATCCAGAATAAGTCAAGAATATTTCTATGGATTTTAAGACTTATACCTATACGCTCATGTAAAATTGGACACGTTTTTATGGTGACATTGTAGAACCTATGTATTATTGTTGAAGCTTTTTGAAATCATTTACTAACTATCAATATGAATATTATAGGTCAGCGCTTCGAAACCATTTAATAAACACGTACCATTCACACAAAAACTGGAAAATTTAAGTACAAATAAAAAGCTTTAACGCATACAAATATCATTTCATTTCATCAATATCAATTCAATTAATGAGGACTTAAAAAAAATAATAAAATTGAATGTAAAACTTGGATCTGTTTTTGAGATATCAACTTCTTTATGTCTGGCTTCGTATCACAGTGTATCACTTAGTTTTCAACATAAATTCGGCTCTTTTGTTAATTTTGTTCTGTATTTGTTTTTAAATACAGCATCGAAGAAAAAAAAACTGGCAAAATAGTTCAGTGGAACGAGTGGTTCTCTTTGGCGGTGGAATGGTGAGCATTTGTAAAGTTTTAAGAAAAAAAATCACATCAAGTGCTGTGTTTTCACGGAAACCTTACAAATTGCTCGCTGTTTCACCGCCGTTTAAGCATTGCTATTTTTTGAGAAAATGCCATTATGAGGCTGTTTTTAAGTTTAATCCAACCACGCCTCAGATTCAAATATCAGAGAAGAACAACTACTTAATCCACTGAGCCATTTGGTTGGTCAATAGACTTGATTATGATTTCAAATGTATAACAAAAAGTATAATCATATAATGTCAATGTGAAAATAAGACAAAATATCATTTTTTAGTAAAGAATGTTGCTAGCATATTGATGTTTGAAAAAGGATTTTTTCTATTCTTTTTTAGACACAGATTATACTTAATTTTTGTTAATAGTGCATACCTACGTAAAGTTAAAATGGTACATATATTTTTAGTATATGATAAAATATTAAAAACTAAATCTTGAAATAATGACTTCCACTTCAAACTAAACAAAAAAAAATCTATAAAGTCCTCCATATAAACAAAACGGAATCTACCGGATGAACAATTATATAAAACACATGCAATTATAATTATACTGAACTGGAATGGAATGGAAATATAATTTTAAACTATTTAAAATTGCTTAAATGTAGCTCAAACTGAATGAACTGTTCCAGAATTAGTTATTCTCGTATATGTATATAGGTGTGTGGGTATATATGTGTAAATGTCACAGTTTAAAAATTCCATAGTTTTGGCAAAATTTCAAAATATGCATTGCAAAATCAAAACAAAGACCATGTTCAATGTTGAAAATATTTATCCCAAATAGATTGTGTTTAAGTGATTTTCAGGCCTAATCTGTGCAAAAGTTAAAATCGCTCATAGCAGCCATATCTATCATAGCTTGCCTCTAAATTCATCTTATGAAAGTTTTTACTTAAAAGTGTATTCTAGCCCAAAATCGCTCATAGCTGAAAATCGCTCATAACTTAAAATCGACATACTAGACGTATTTCAGCCATAATTGATTATCATAAGTGACAATTCTGTCTTTTTGAGTGCATTTTTATACGCGTATGATGTTAATTAAGGGTATTATAACTTTGGTACGGAGTTTGTAACGCTCCTTAATACTCATCGTAGGAAAACAATTTCAACACCATTGTCTTTCTTGTGAAATTTTAAGTCGAAATATGCATGTCCGTGCGTCCGTCCGTGATCAAGATTCTGGTCAAATGGCTGAAGCTAGACAGCTGAAATTTTGACAGTTTATTATCTAGTCCTAGAGTAAAGATCCCTATTGTTTTTGGGGCAAATCAGCCAAAAAATAGGAGAGGCTGTGGTATAGTGTTCACCTAATTTTGATATAAACCATTCATTTGCTTGAAAGATAGTCGAAATGTAGAAAAAATTAATATGACAACAATCATAGAGAATACAAAAATGAACACCAAAAGGTGGTACGACCTAGCGTTAAGGCGCTGCAATTAATTTTATTGAATTTCTAGGGTTTTTACACACATACATTTGTAAATAATAAAGAAGTACTATATTATAATCGGCGTAGCGAATTTTTCCTTCTTTACTGGTTTTAATAAAATTTGTGAAAAGAACGTTTGATGTAATTATTTTTAAATATCAAAAATCAAAATATCAAACATTTTAATTAAAAAAAATTCACAAACAATATTTTTTTTATATTTGATAGGCTGAAAAATTCACTACAGTGTTGTTAAAAAAATTAAAATCAGTTCTATGATACATTTTGCTAGAATTCCAATTATCATCAAAAGCAATGAGCAAATTTGAAAATAGTTTTATGTTTTTATGATCATCATAGAACCCAAAATCGCTCATGGCATAGAATAGGTGTGTTTATTTCATTGTAGAAAATTTTATATCATGCAGATTTTATCTAAAAATCTGAGGTTGGACAAAACAATTTTACATTTCACTGAAAAATTTGATAGTTTATTCAATCACATGGAAACCTAAGGTTTAATAAGGTTTATCTTTGGTATATGTATGTAGGTGTAGTACCAACATTACATAGTTGGAATACATAATGCTCTTCGAAAACAATAATTTTTTTGGTATGTATGTATATATTGTAGTAGAATTTGGTGACCCTACTGACTATTGTTTGTTTGTTTGTTCGTTCGGCTATTGTTTTACGGCTATATTGTTCACCAAACTAGATTTTAGACAACGGTTACTCTAAAATTTAATCATTACATTGCATTGGATTATATTATATGAAATTAGATCAAATTGTAACGTTGTCTCGATCAATTATTATTTTTCGAATAAATTGAATTGTTGGAAGTGGACTTGTTGTTTTCAATTAAATAAAGAACATTGAAGCCTACAATATGTAGGTATTTGTTTATATATATATATATATATATATATATTGGGATATTACATTAGATTAGGGAGTAAAAAAAGGATTTTTATACAAGAAACTTTTTTTATCATAAATACATACATATGTGATGTGGGTTGGTATACTATGGCTGTTGATGATGATGATGATAGCAATAATAATAACAAAGTGATATACACACACTAATAAAAGTGGTTTTCTTCTGACTTTAATGACGCTCTGCGTATACTCTCAAAATATTCAACGAAAATTATAAATACGTTGGGTCGGAGAAAAGCTTCTTCTACTTAAAATATATCAAATACACGCCAGATTTCTTGACTCACAACTTGATAAAGATAATGCTATTAGATATTTTGAAGACGGACGTAGAATACGTTCCTAGCGTATTTAATTTGCAGACACTCCTCCATTTAAGGAACTAGTATAACTTTATATATCGATATATAAATATTATAATATCGTGCTTTCTGAGAAAGTTGTCAACCCTGTTTATCACCCTGTATGTTATATAAAATTTGTGTTGATCTAGTTGTTTCATTTATCGCACCAGTTTTATCTTTTATTTGAAACAAAATCGCTGATGCCGATAATATCACCGAACCCGACTTTTTGTGTGTGCAAAAACTCTTTACTCTACCCAACCACATCTAACCCAACAACTCAACCCAGCAAGCAGTCTTTTAATGCACTAATAATTTTTCTTTGATTCCCTTTAGAAATATTATATTTTTAATGTTTTCTTAAGCATAACTAGGAAAAACTCTAATCGATTTTTCACTTTTTTTCCAGGTTGTATGCTGTCAGAAACATAGCCGTAGAGAAAAACTTGGTAAACACGTAGCAGCTGCATTGCAATATACAGCATGACGGAAAATTCAATGAAACGCTAGTATACTATAGAAAAGAAGGAGTATATGCCAGGACAACAACAAAAAAACCCATTTGTACATTAGTTGCTTTTGTATATCCTAAGTTTTCAGAGAGATCAACCGAAAAACAGGAATATAATACACAATACCCATATTATGTATAAGCTGATATGTGTTTGTGTGTGTGTGCCGATACATGTTGGCAATTATGTTTTTTTTGTTACACAACATAGACAAATCGGAAAACGAGATTGCATGGAAAATAAAATAATAAATCGAGACTTTAATTGAATTGTATTTTCTGTGATGAGACTAAATAATTTCGTACAAAGCAACGTAATTTGGTCGCGTGTTACTTTACAAAAACTAAATTTTCTTATTCGAACTATATAACGAATAGCGTTGCATTGCGTTGAGAAAATTGCTTTGAGACATTTTGCTTGTGGAACGAGTGATTTAATTACGTGGTTAACAATGAAGTGGATTAGTAGTACTTTGTTAATCATTTTAATCGCATTAATGAGAACAGTTTTTAGTTGTCCAACGGATGTTTGTATGTGCAAATGGAAAGGTGGTAAACAGACCGTCGAATGTAGTAGTGGATTTTTAGAAAATCTACCAAATGGTATGGATCCAGGTACACAAGTGTTGAATTTCAGCGGAAATAGTTTGCAGGTGTTGAAAAGTGATCGATTTTTTGAGATGAATTTAATTAATTTACAAAAAATTTATTTGTGTCGTAATCAATTGACGCGAATACATGACAAAGCGTTTCGAGGTTTATCAAATTTGGTGGAGCTGGATTTATCGGATAATATGTTAACAACAATTCCGTCTGAAACATTTCAAGATTATACTTCATTGATGCGACTTACATTAAGCGGAAATCCGATTCGAGAACTGAAAACAAATGGTTTTCGATATTTATCCTTTTTAACGACACTCGAGTTGAGTAATTGTCAAATAGAGAAAATCGAAGATGAAGCATTTATCGGAATGGATAATTTGGAATGGTTAAAATTGGATGGAAATCGATTGGGAACAATCAAGGGAAATCATATATTACCGAAATCACTGCATGGAATAAATTTATATAATAATCGATGGAATTGTGATTGTCATATGATTGATTTACATGCATGGTTGATCAATTATAATATACCACAACAAAATGAAGATCCAAAATGTATGCAACCGACCCGTTTAAGTGGTCAAGTGATTAAGTTCCTAAAGGCAGAGGAACTTGCTTGTCTGCCCGACATAACACCGACCACATTGTATTTGGAATTGTCCGAAGGACGAAATATATCATTATTGTGTAAAATATCAGCAATACCGGAAGCAACGATTTCATGGTGGTTTCAAGGTCAGGTACTACAAAATGACTCATTTGTATTGCCAAATTTGCATCTGTACTACTACATTGAGGAAGGTGTTAAAGAAAAGCGAAGTGAACTTTTTATATTTAATACAAAAACGGAAAATAGTGGAACATTTTCATGTGTGGCCGAAAATTTTGCCGGACGATCACAGACAAACTACACTATACGTGTTATTGTTAAAGGCGAACCTGTAACTGAACCGATTTCATTTTCATACAGATATTTTCTGGTGACCATTATCGGCGCTGGATTAGCCGGTTTTGTCATTGTTTTGATATTCTGTTGTCTAATATTGAAATGTATTAGCCGTTCAAGACAAGCAAAGAAACGTAGAAAAACGTCAAAAGATACAACATTACAATTTCAAAATAGTAAAACAGCACCACTTATCGGTGAACGACATGTACAAATTCCAATATTAAAATCAAATGGAGGCTTGACTGCTCCACACCAAGATACGATAATGCTACTGAATCAAACTCTACAACATGACAAAAATGATATGCTTCTATCGGCGGCTAATAAATATTGTAGTCCTCTGTCGGCGGGTAATTTCTATGAACAAAATCCAGATTTAATAAATGATGCCGAAAGTGTTAAAAGTCGACAGAGAATCGATACTGACGATGCTGGCAGTGAACATAGAGGAAGTTGTTCCGGTTCTATACAAGAAAGTCAAACCAGCTACGAATCAGCTCCGCATAGAAATATGAATCTGATACCACCGAACGTTCGAGATACGTCACTTATTAAAATGAACTCACTTGCAACATTGCCACGTGGAATTATGAAAGATACCTATCAGCATCAAGTAGATGTACATCTAAATCCTGGTTGCTTTTTGGAACATGATGGCTATCCAATAACATATAGATTTCATGGTGTTCAAATGATGCCTCATATTGTGTCAAAAATGGACAATAAACAAAATATGTATCAAACGCTTCCACACAAATCAAAAATTCAATCAAACGATAAACCGATAGGTTATTCAATGGAAACTCCATTTTTATCACAATCAAATCCGAATCCAAGTCCATTTGATGTATACGCTTTCAGCAATATGCGATACACAGCTGAAGGTTATCCACGACAGAAGCAAGTTGCCTTTGCCGATCAACAATATCCATCACCACCAGAAGGTTATAAAGCATTACCGATAAATACGCCATGCAGTAGTCCGGCCTTACAACAATGGCCACCATGTTTGCCCGGCTATCATCATACACAAATTGTTCCAATCAAAATACAAAATAACGAAACAAATCAGTATCCATCAAATTCAAAACGTTGTATCGGTGCTCAAACGACAGACGTTAAAAGTTTGTTGCATCAACCACGGGAAGAGGAAGAAGCCGATGGAGATGGAGGAGGAGGAGGAGGTGGTGGAGTCGGAGGGGCAGAAAAGTGTAACCAAGTTAAGCATCTGGCTGGACCTCTTGCTGATAGTCCCGATGAGGGTTATGTAGGTGATAGCCAAGATGGATTGGATATGTGACAAAAGGTTTTAGATTCGAAACGAAATGGTGATATTAGAAAATTTAACAATTGTAATACTAACGATCAAAATATGAATAATAGTGACGATTCCGTGGCACTGTAGTGTTTTAAAACTGTAAATTGATAATCTTACGACGATTTTTGACATTGTCGTGTTAAGCAATTTTGTTGTACAATAAAGTGCTAAGCATATAAATCAAGTTTTAAATAATCTTTTTTAAGTTTTTTTATTTCGTTTTTGTTTTTCTTCATCTGTTTTGTGTTTAAATGAAAAAACGATTTAAATTTCAGCTCTCTGCAGAACTTCGTTAAATAACAACCACACTGTACAAAATGAAGTTATGGAAAATGTGCGGTTAAAACGAATACCAAACATTATCTAGTTTTTATACTTTCAAAAAATTTAAATTTATAATTCTGTAGCGCAAATTAACTAATTAGAGGAATAACTATAAGTCCCATGATACATTACTTTTTAGAGTACTAACATTTTCTATAGAGAAATGTGTCATCAGAATGTTTTAGTGCGAAAGATATTCATTGTTTTTACATAAGATACCTATATATTGTTGTATAGAATAAACATTTTAAAAACTGATTTTTGACTTTTTTTTTGTTAGCAAAAAATTAATTTCTAATGGCTACTGTTGAATTGCTGAACTTAACTCCACGAAAAAATGTTTTTTTCTTCTAATGGCTACTACTGAATAGCTAAAATGAACGCAACAGGGGGTTTTTTTTCAAACAATTGTAATTGAATGAAAGTGTAGTCCTGCAAAATAAACTGAAAACGAAACAGAACGGAACTAGTATACTTATTTATTGTTATCAAAAGTTGCAGATTGACTCAATATAAAATAATTTATTGTGTATGAGCATATGTGCAATGTGCATACGGACGATGTATCTACACCTAGACAAAAAGGGAATATGCGGAATGAATAACAAATGAGAATTTTATTTCTGATGTCAACTTTACTCGAAAAGGGAAGTTATATGTGCGGCCTCTAAATTTTATTAGTGACCTGTAAAAAAATGTGAAACGCCTTGATTTAAAAAATTATTTTTATTTTTACTATTTTTTATTAGTTACAGGTAACCCTTGTATAAAGCGGAGGTTAGATTCCATAAAAATGCCGCTTTATACAAATCTCTTTATCTCGTATAAAGAAACGCATTTCAATTATAAAAAAACTTGATTTCAAAAAATTTAAAAAAAAATTGAATTGTCAAATTTCAGTTGATTTTAAATAAGTTTCAATTAATTCGACTCTCAACGCAACCCATGAAAACATGATACATACATATTTTTATTTTAGATTTAGGTAGTTTCCCAGAACCATAGAGCCTCGTCTAAAATACAGTGGTCCGCAAAAAATTAATGTAAGGCTTATTTTGTACGAAAAAGTCGAAATACAGAAATTTCTCCTACTTGTGATTAATATTTGAGAAATCTATGAATGCAATTATTCTAATTTTGATATAAACCATTCATTTACTCGAAAGGTAGTCGAAATGTAAAAAAATGAATATGACAACAATTATAGAGAATACAAAAATGAACATTTCTTTCATAGACCATAAAGTTGTACGACCTAGCGTTATGGCGCTGCAATCAATTTTATTGAAGTTCTGAGGTTTTTAATCATTTACTCGAAAAATATTTAGATTACGGAAAAAATGAATATAACGAAAATGATAGAGAATAAAAAAATGAAGATTTCATTCATAGTCTAAAAAGTTCCACGAAATACCGTTACGGCGCCGCAATCAATTGTATGTCATTTCTAGAGTTTTTAATCATTTGTATTCAATTTACCCAATTATAATAATTGTACAAACAAAATAGACATGTACAAGGTTGTAAATAACAAACAAGTAGCCAATTTTCCTTCTTTACTGGTTTATTTAGCTGTTGACTACGTTATTGGATTATACAGGAGAAACTAAAATCAATATGTATGCGAAACTGCTCAGACCAAAAACTTTATTCAAAATCCGTGGAATGGCCTAGAATAAAAAATAAAAAAAGATATAATTAAATTGTTTATTTCTAATTAATACGTCTCAATTAAATGTAAACAAATATCAAAATCTCATTGCTTCCTTCATACTTAGCAAGAAAAAGATCAACAAAAATCGTTATTCTAAATACAAATGGTAAATTGTTATAAATAAATGTTACTTATAAATAAATTTAAATAAGTTCTTGTTGCCCTTTAATAGATGACGGCCATAACATTTTATGTATTATATCACAGGTGATATTACTGATGCACCATGCTTATTTCCCACCCAGATGCTTTTAGATTTTTATAATATAACATAATTTTTTTAATGAAATACAGACATTCATGCAGTGTAGGGTTAAGTTCAAAACCAAACAAGTAAGCTTTTATGTTAAACAATGTCCATCAGAAACACTCTTCATCTATATTCACAAATTAATACTCGTAACGTACGAGTAGGTAGGTGTACATGAAACATTAAATGTGTGCTATTGTTGCCTAAGCATATAAAGAAGAAAAAGAACTTTTGGGATAAATTATGAGAGTTTGCATAGTATTTCAACCGTAATTAATTTCATATCTAAAACAGTAAAATTCCAATTTAATATTGTATTTATTGTATCCGAGAACATAAAAGATCCATTACTCTCGAGAAAGGTTTAGGACTATCAAAATATAATTTGCTATTTTAGAACGTTATCTGATTTGACAGGGCATTCGCAGTGTTGTTAAAGATACATTGCCTCAAAGAAATGGTCATTGTTTTTAGTACATATGCGTGCGATATTGAAATTAATTTAGTCTGAATAATGAACATTTACCTACATCTACATACTGCAAGTATATAATATTTTTTGTATACATATGTATATAGTGTAGTGTATATATATGGAGGTTTTTTTTTGTTTATTTATTTAAAACAATTGAAACAATGTTTCTAATTTTTGTCTCAATTGATATAATTTATACTTAAAACTTTAGTGCTTTTGCAAAAAAATAAAAAATGGTTTAATTTTTTATGTTTTATAGTTTCACAATTCATTATTAAAATTTAGTATGGCCGCCATTGTTTAAAAAAAATCCATTTATCGTCTACCGAAAATGTCAATACGATTTCTGGACATAGGACTCCGCATGACACTGTCTTGGAGTCTAGCCCAAATATGTTCCATCGGATTAATATCCGGGGAGTTTCCAGGCCAGTCCACTAAAGTGTTGGAAACTCTCCTGATTTGAGTAATGGTTAGCGGTGTGGTATTTTATTAAAGAGGCTTTACAGGTCATAAGCGTTCTCGAAATTTTGCTTGAAAACGCAAGAAAACATTTTTCTATGGGAGGGGTCGATACCAGTCATCCTGCGCGCCAACAGTGAAAAATACAGGTATCTAGCTCTCCGCGTTTAGAATTTAACAAAAAAGCTTGATTTTTTCGATGCGCTTTGAAAAGTTAATACAAATAAAATTTAATGGCAACCATCGGTAGATCCTTTCATTGCATTAAAATACACAAGGACCACACCAATTAACGGTGAAATTGCACATATGGCCATTGAACTAGTTAGGAAAGAATACACTATAGACAGAAAATTTGAACATTCGACTCGAAAAATCATAATTGCCATAGATACTGTTTTTTTATATCAAGTGTTTTCTAATTTTCCCTAATTGGATTTGGATTTGCATTGGATTTTTGTGATATTTGCAGGCCTATATCCCATCTCCATTACAGCTAATGGTAATGGTAATAGAGACGGGGTATTAGAGTTACATATATTTATAATATAAGTTTGCATTTTTTCCACAATGGTGATGGGATTTTCTTTACCAATCTTCCTTGAATGCCTAATACAATTTTTAACTACATTTTATTAATATTTGCTTTCAGTAAGAAAGTTTTAAGTAAGAAAAAAATTGTATTTCTTTGTAAGTAAATAATAATAGATTTCGAAGACGAAGAACGTTCATAAAAGATGCGTGTCACCAATAGCTTCTTGGCGTGTCACGTCTGACACGCGTTTTATAGGTTAGCCATCTCTGGATTAGATGATATACACGATTTATTTGATTGTAAATAGTTTTAGTTATTCTTAAAGTTTCCTATATGTGTATACTTACTATCCAATGTAACTATTCCTATATCTATCTATGTACCTCCGTTACATCTTTAGAAAACTCGTGCCTGCTATGTACGTACAAATGTACATACACCTTATTTAATACAGTATAGGTGAAAATAGTCCCAGTATATTAGCCAGCCAGGAAGATTATTTTAACGATACTAAACCAATTAAATACCCGAGGGCCTTCCATTGCCATTTTATTCGTATAATAATCAATACTTTGAAACGTTAACAAAATCATTCAGTTTTCAATTTAACCTTCTATTGTTTGATTTCTATATTTACTATACCATTTATTGGACAACACATTGCACAACGTTCGAAAAATAAAATTTCGTAATAGGTATATACTTTATAATAAAATGTATCAAAGGGTAGACCTACCTTCATATTTAAAAAATACCTATATACCTACCTTTTCGAGTGTATTGGTTATGTGAGTAAAAAAAAGCTTTAATAAAAAAGGTTGTTCAAATTGAAATAAAGCCAATTTCACCACCCACAATCATGCTGAATTTTAAAATCGAATCGTATGTATGTAAAATGTGAGTGCAATCACATTTACTGTATTAGTGTATAATGTAAAACTCTTTATTAACCTTTCCCCACGCCCACAGATGGCAAATATGAAAATTTGCATTCAATGACCCTTTTCAGATCACAACTACTAATTCTTATGCAATGGCGAAGGAACAGATGAAATATGTAAGGCCCTGTCTCCCCTAAATACTTTGTTGAAGAAAAACTTTGCGTACAGAATTGAGTGAGCCCACACCCACACCCACTCCCTGCTCCATAGATATCTCACTCACCGACTTGTTATGCGAAAATTTCCACGCGATTCAAAACTATAGTATGTTCATATAGTGAGCTAGCTAGGTCTTGGCCCTTGGAACTCAGTGGAGGAGTCAGTGTGGCCCTTAAACTAAAAAGTTTCGAGACTTCTAAACTTAACGGAAAATTGTAACCACACAAAATTCGGAAAAATCAAGTGTTGCTGATTTCATGACCGCTACAGTAGATATATGAAAATAAATTGATTTATGAGTAAAATTAATTCGATATCGTTTATATACAATTAACTATACACATTTCCATTCAATTGCTTCTTACAAAATTACCAATTTAGGTAGGAGGCTATGGGCATGAAGCTGCTTTTTAACTGGATGGATTCAATTTTCATTACAAACTATTTATATATTTTCCACCAACTCCAACATTATGAAGTTGTAAAATCAATCACAAAGTTATTCAAGCTGAAATCTGTATTGAGTGGTTTACTTTTCAATAATTTTTTTTTAAGTTTTTCTTTTTATTTTTTTTATTTATACAGGGAACGGTAACAGCGTGAAAGTGGTTGGCTTAATACCTAATTTGAATAAACTAATTTCGTTTAAAATGAAAAAATGAAAAAAACAAGAAATATCAGAATTTCCTATATATTTAAGATTATACAATTTTGATCCAGTTTTCGTTCTTACAAAAAAAAAAATAATTTTTTGTATATAAGCGAGTAAGTTTTCAATAACTAAATGGAAATTTGAAATATTAAACAATATTTTCTCTAGAATTAGGAAAACTTATTGCATACAAAAAAAAAACTACATTCTTTGTGTTGTATAAGAGTGTAGTGTCATTTAAGTTTTACGAAAATTTCTTGAGAAAATCAGAATACTTGTTTAATGTACATATTGCCTAATGGTACTGGCACTCTACTTACTCTGTATATAAATGTTTATAATTCTACTTGATTCATTACATCTTGTTACACAACGCGTATCTCTTTACTAATCTCTTGATTTAAGTGCAGGAATTATTTTGTCTGTACTTAAATTAATTGTTTAATAATGTAATTGGTGGCTTTGGGTGTTTATTTTCCTTCTAACATTAATATATAAGGATAGTATCTTTTGGGAAGATGGAAGTATTATCCTCAATGCTTAACATGGAAATATTTATTGTTCTTGATGTACGAATAGACATATGTGTGTATATGACATGGGTATTAAACCTATTTCCCGACTGACTATAATCAACAAACCGTAGTTTTGTATAATAAGTAAGTATATATAATAGCGAGATTAAGTGATAGAAGAAAAAAAAATCGAATAGATATACGGTTTTATTCTAATAGAGAAGATCTAATGAATTGAATGACTCTCCTTGTCGATCAACGTAATCTTCAGATTTCTTTTGTATAGATATTAATCACACTTTTATACAATTTGGGTCAAATAAAATATCGGAATCGCCTATTTTATCCACAACATTGCACCATTTTTTTCCCCTAGTTATGTAGAATTAGGTTAGAACGATTTCTACATTTACTTTTAATACTATTGCACGGTTCGATAATTTTCTTTACTGAGAATTTTGGAAACAAAAATGTTTTGATTTTTTTTATTTAGGAAAAATTGCCACAGAGACAATTTGTGATTTCTTGTAATTTTGCTGTACTCAAATTTAACAATTTGTACAAAAATGTAAGTTTTATAGAAGTTAACTCAATATAAATACATAATTACATAAATAGTAGAGACGAATTAGTACGAATGAGTACATACATATAATAAACAATTAATTAGCGAGTAAGAGAGAATAAATATAAAACAAAAACTAATATATGATAGAAAATTGACGAAATTTCAAAGAAATAAATTAATATAGTATAATCTTTAGGACCAAATGTCAGATAGTAGAAAAGAAATTTTAAAATCGCATCTGTGTTGATGGCTACTGACATAAAGTTTTTTTTATATCTTTAAATATGTCTAAAAATATCTTTGAAAATTATGCAATGAACTTCTTAAGATTTTGTAGAGACGATTTAATTTCTGGACAAAATGATAATTATCGATAATAGTTAATATGCAAAATAACCCATTATGTAGATGAATCAATTGTTACAATTACATTAACATAAATCTAAAGATATTCCAGATTTCAATCATGGCCCACTTTATTTGCTAAAGCTTGTTTCCAAAAAAAAAAAACAATTTTCTATTGCTATATTATAAAGCACTATAGCTTACGTAAAATACCTGGTTTTACCTACGGGGCCACAGATGGGATTTTTTTTAAAACGGTGTTAGAGCTTCAATCTGAATATTATTTTAACATAAATAAATATTTATTGTACTTGGAGATTTCAAACATAAAATCCAAATATAAAAATGGCATTTCTTCCACTGAACAGAAACAGCCCTCATGTACAACAAATTACATGAAAATATTTATGTTTTGTTCCGTCGCTGGTGACATGAATTTCGTTCACGTAAAAGCTGTCCGAATAAATTTATATTAGCGTAACGCTACTTGGGCGTTTTCTACCCAATTTATTGTTACTTTGTAGGCTGCATTAAGTTTATAAATTAATCAGCTTCAACAAGTCCAAACGGCGCGGCTAAAAGTTTGTAGCAATAATCTTGATATACGAGCACAAAAGGACGTTTGCGTTGCCTAGACTGTGTTTCTTGCTATGGATTAAGATTTGATGAAGAAGACTTTCAAGTATATATTAAGAATATTTTTTACTTATTTTATTTTATCGATATTTTTAAATCATATAGTACCAATATTGAGAAACCTTATGGTACTATTTGGTACCAATGTGTTGAGTAGTATCTTAGAGATTTGCAGAAAAACATTCCCCAAAACAAGTCGGAAATTGATGTTAAACAGACCTAAAACTTTAAAATGCAAATCCATTAATACCCGAATATCATATACACGTTCAATGTTCTTTGAAGTTAACATCGACGCCAAAGTTTAGAAAGTTTGTTAAATATTGCTCTGATCAGAATATTATGTACATATAGCTATATATGGGAAAGTATATAATTAGATATGCATGTTTATGTATCTAATATGTAACGTAAAGGATAATAATATATCAAAGTTGGTAAAAGCGCTTTCTCGTCAATTCAAAGTGTATATTGAATTCAGACGCCGGCGCCCTCGGTATTCAGGGGCCATTCAGGTGACCTTAATAAAGATATTTCAAAATGCACGATAATCTAAAAATTAATACGACGAGTACAAAATCTCATGGAACGACCGTACCTGACCGTATGGTTACAATTGTGTAATATAATATACATATGTAGGTACAGTTCTATTCTATTGGAATCACTTCCTTCTTCCTTCACTTCTTTTGCAAGACGTCATAAATTGTTTAATTTTTCTAAAAAAATGAAATGTTTTTTTTTATTAGAAATTTTACCCTTAGAAAAATGGAAAATAGAAAACATCTATTAGTTGGTCCCTGAAGAGAAAATTCCAATTATTACAGTTTATATTTTTTGACAGGGGAAGACCTTGGGCCACATTCACATTAGGGCCCAACATTTCTTAACGAATAGGTCTAACCCTAATAACACTAATTATATAAGTATAGGTCGAATAGGTATCATTTGTGAAACATAATTATTTTAAAAATATATTTTCTATCTACAGTGTGTGAACCTATTTTTTATCATTTACTCGAAAGATAGTCGAATGAATTTGGATTACGGAAAAAATGAATATGAATACAATAGAGAATAAAAACATAAATATTTCATTAATAGATCAAAAAATTCCAAGACCTATTGTTATGGCATTTCTAGGGTTTTTAATCATTTGTATTTAATCTCAATGTACATAGGTATTTGTTGTACAAATAAAATAGACACGGACAAAATCGTCGATAATAAACAAGTACTCATACGGGTATATTATAATCGGCATAGCCAATTATTCATTCTTTACTGGTTTTTATAATTCTTGGGATAGATAAAATGACCACATCATAATATAATACTCTGTTGAATTTGTTGATGGATAAGAATGAAGATAAATAACATGTTTAATTAGATACCATCAGTTATTGGATTAGCAATAAGACATCGGTATATTTTAACACCATTAATAAACAGAGCTTTAATGCGATGACAAGGTATTCACCAAAATTGCAATATTCTAAAACCATGTTCTTGGTTTCATATTGATCTGCCACTCTTGTGAAATTAATACTCCCCATTGATACTCAGCTGTGTAAACTTTGGTATGAATAAACATAATATTATTATTATGTGTTAGGTTTGAATGTACTGTATACATTATATAATATAAAACATATAGGTACATATATATAGTATAATATAATTATCATGTACACATAAAATAATAGGTTACTTTTGTGCTTTCTAAATGAATAAAATTTAACCCGACATTGAATACGGGTCAAACGACACTTTCTTATTAAATTGTAAATACTTTAAGTAGATGTACAATCATTATTCTAAACAGGATGTTTGTTAACAATAATGGTCCAACATATAAGTATTTTTGTGGCTACTTTATCATATTTGTTTCAAATTTAATTTAACCGCAAAATTAAATTAAATGAACGCTGACAGTAAAACGTGGCAATGCCATCAATTATAGTATTATACAATGTGTATGTACAATTGTACACAAAGTATAGTGGTAATGAAACATAGTAGTTATGTACTTACGTATACAACAAGCACATTTAGCATAGGAAAAATCTTAGCAAATTAGTCTGGGAGCCATTATGTTCACAGACATGGGGAAATTTTTTTTTTTAATTTTCCGTCATAACTTCATTTATAGAAGATAAACTAGTAGGTACTTCTTGTC